>CM076582.1:1081645588-1081857869 GCA_034641835.2 Pinus albicaulis | reverse complement strand
GGGTGAAAATGTGAAGTTGGGAAACACTTTTTGCCCTTTTTTGACGTTGAAAATTGTAATTTTCTATGATTTTCAACTTCAACTCCACTAAACTCATATTTTTATTGCAAATTATGCTTTGACATAAAAACAAGAATTGTAGAGAATTTTCTTACCTCCATACCCATATTTTTTTTTAAAAAAAATATTGACATATAGAGGGGTAAATTTCTTGTTTACTAACTGCATATACTTGAAATTTTCAGGCAAACATAAATAGTCACTTTATTATCCTTTACTTTTTTTAGGGAAGGTTATTCATTTTTTGGAAAAAAACCATAGCATCATAATATGCATATATTGCACTAGTGCACATACTATTTTTCGGTAATTTTCGGATTAAATCACTATTTTTTATTATTTTTTGAAATGGACGAAGACAAAAAAACAGTGATGTTTCAGTACATTTTATTATCCTTTGATTTTCTTTTCAATGTGATCATCAATAAGAAAAATGAGAGTACCCTTTTGAAGTAGATAGGGAGAAGAAGTGCAGTATGATTTTTTTGAATTTTTTGTTGTCCTCATTTGAACGTTATTGAATTTTCATTTAGTGCAATTTTTCGAACAATGAAATTCCACAATGACACAGTTTAGTAAAAAATTAATAAAAAATTGAATTTTTTAATGAAACTCCACAAATCTCATATCATCAGAAACTAGATTCAGAGATGAATCTAATGGTACTTTGTCCGACATATAAAATTATGTTTTTGTAGGTTTTCTGCCCCTCAGAAGTTGCAGGTTCCTGAAAACTGCAGAATTTTCTGTGTTTTTCGTTGACCAGAAACTCTCGGCCGAGATAATGTCTCGGACGAGAAATTTATAAAACTCTCAACCGAGAGTTTAACCCGCCTAAAGTTACATTTAAACGCACGACCAAACTCTCGGCCGAAATTTGAAAAAACTCTCGGACGAGAGTTTGCGCCCGAGAGTTTACCCGATGAAACTCTCGTATGAGAGTTTAGAAAACTCTCGTATGAGAGTTTAGAAACTCTCGTATGAGAGTTTTCAAAACTCTCGTATGAGAGTTTTCAAAACTCTCGTATGAGAGTTTTCAAAACTCTCGTATGAGAGTTTTCAAAACTCTCGTATGAGAGTTTTCAAAACTCTCGTATGAGAGTTTTCAAAACTCTCGTATGAGAGTTTTATTCCTATAATAAAACACAAAAAATTTTAAGTTTTTAGAATTGGTACGTTATATAATTTAAATAGTACTTTATTAAAATTAAAAAATGATATAAAATAATAAAATTATAATTTTATTATAATTTTATTTTATTATTATTAATGATAAAAAATACATGAAGATTTAATTAAATAAAATTTGTTACAATATTTTGTAATATCAATGTTATATAAAAAACTAAAAATATTTTTATATAAAACTAATTGATATATTAATATAAATAAAATTAAATTCTAAAACATAAATCAAAATAAAAACAACTATATATAATTTATATAATATTTTTTTTGAAATTAATGAATAAATTTAAATTTAAAAAACAATTGACTAAATGCAATGAGGTCATAAAGGAGACAATGCATAGCACCTTAATATCGTTGTAAATTCTTGGAAATCTCGAGAAATTTTTGAAGTGAGATGAGCTTCTTGGAATGGGTCACTTTATCTTCCACTTCAGTTTCACACAATTAACTTGAAGGGAAGTCTATTTTCCTAGCTATGGATGTAAGGGAATGAACAATATTATTTGAACATTGAGTGAGATGCCCTTCTTGGAATGGGTCCTCTTATATTCCACTTTAGTTTGACAAGATTAAATTGAAATGAAGTTTATTTTCCTAGGTATGGATGTAAGGGGATAAAGAATATTATCCAAAAAGGAAATGAATGTTAAGTGTGACATTCCAAGCAGAAGTGTATGGGATTTGAGAATTATGTTATTGCATAAAACTAACCCTTGACCCCTTAACCCTTGACCCATAACCCTTGACCCCTTAAACCCTAATTCCTAACCCCTAAACCCTTAACCCCCTAAACCTTAAACCTCTAAACCCTTAACCCCTAACCCATTTACCCCCACTAAACCTCTAAATCCCTAACCCATTTAACCCCTAACCCTAACATGTTAACCCCTAACCCATTTAAGCACCTAAACCCCAAAACCCCTAACTCTTAACCCCTAAAATACTTAACTGCTAAATCCCCTAAACCCCTAAACCTCTAAACCAATCCTAACCCATTTAACCCCCTAAACCTCAAAACCCATAACCCTTTAGACCCTAATTCCCAACCCATAACCCTTGACCCCTTAAACCCTATTTCCTAACCCCTAACCCCTTAAACCCTAATTCCCAACCCCTAACCAATTCAACACCCTAAACCCCTAAAAACCTAACCCATTTAAGTGTTTATTCCATTTAACCCCCAAAACCCTAACCCCTAACCCCTAAAATCCTTCACTGCTAAATCCCCTAACCCCCTAAACCTCTAAACCTATAACCCATTTAACCCCCTAAACCCTAAACCTCTAAACCCTTAACCCCTAACCCTAAAACCCTAATTCTGAACCCCTAACCAATTCAACACCATAAACACCTAAAAACCTAACCCATTTAAACCCATTAACCCCTAACTTCTAACCCCTAAAATCCTTAACTGCTAAATCCCCTAACCCCCTAAACCTCTAAACCAACCCTAACCCATTTAACTCCCTAAACCCTAAACCTATAACCCCTTAAACCCTAATTCCCAACCCATAACCCATTCAACCCCTTAAACACCTAAACCTCTAACCCATTAACCCTTGACCCCTTAAACACTAATTCCTAACCCTTAACCCATTTAACCCCTTAAACCCTAAACCTCTAAACCCTTAACCCCTAACCCATTTACCCCCACTAAACCTCTAAACCCCTAACCCATTTAACCCCTAAACGCTAAACCTCTAAACCCTTAACCCCTACCCCTAACTCGTTAACCCCTAACCCATTTAAGCCCTTAAACCCCAAAACCCCTAACCCCTTAAACCCTAATTCCCAACCCATAACTCTTGACCCCTTAAACCCTAATTCCTAACCCCTAAACCCTTAAGCCCTAATTCCCAACCCCTAACCAATTCAACACCGTAAACCCCTAAAAACCTAACCCATTTAAGTGTGGATTCCATTTAACCCCCAAAACCCTAACCCCTAACTCCTAAAATCCTTCACTGCTAAATCCCCTAACCCCCTAAACCTCTAAACCTGTAACCCATTTAACCCCCTAAACCCTAAACCTCTAAACCCTTAACCCCTAACCCCTAAAACCCTAATTCACAACCCCTAACCAATTAGACACCCTAAACCCCTAAAAACCTAACCCATTTAATCCCATTAACCACTAACTTCTTACCCCTACAATCCTGAACTGCTAAATCCCCTAACCCCCTAAATCTCTAAACCAACCCTAACCCATTTAACCCCCTAAACCCAAAACCTATAACCCCTTAAACCCTAATTCCCAACCCATAACCCATTCAACCCCTTAAACACCTAAAACTCTAACCCCTTAACCCTTGACCCCTTAAAGCCTAATTCCTAACCGGGCTAACCCATTTAACCCCCTAAACAAAACCCATTTAAGTGTGGATTCCATTTAACCCCCCAAACCCTAACCGCTAACCCCTAAAATCCTTCGCTGCTAAATCTTGTAACCCACTAAACCTCTAAACCTATACCCCATTCAACCCCCTAAACCCTAAACTTCTAAACCCTTAACCCCTAACCCCTTAAACCATAATTCCCAACCCATAACCCTTGACCCCTTAAACCCTAATTCCTAACCCCTAAACCCTAAACATCTAAACCCTTAACCCCCAAACCATTTACCCCTACTAAACCTCTAAACCCCTAACCCATTTAACCCCTAAACCCTAAACCTTTAAAACCTTAACCCCTACCCCTAACCCATTAACCCTTAACCCATTTAAGCCCCAAAACCCCAAAACCCCTAACCCCTTAAACCCTAATTCCCAACCCATAACCCTTGACCCCTTAAATCCTAATTCCTAACCCCTCAACCCTTAACCCCTAATCCCTTAAACCCTAATTCCCAACCTCTAACCAATTCAACACCCTAAACCCCTAAAAACCTAACCCATTTAAGTGTGGATTCAATTTAACCCCAAAAACCCTAACCCCTAACCCCTAAAATCCTTCACTGCTAAATCCCCTAAACCCCTAAACCTCTAAACATGTAACCCATTTAACCCCTAAAACCCTAAACCTCTAAACCCTTAACCCCTAACCCCTAAAACCCTAATTCTGAACCCCTAACCAATTCAACACCCTAAACCCCTAAAAACCTAACCCATTTAACTCCATTAACCCCTAACTTCTAACCTCTAAAATTATTAACTGCTAAATCCCCTAACCCCCTAAACCTATAACCCCTTAAACCCTAATTCCCAACCCATAACCCATTCAACCCCTTAAACACCTAAACCTCTAACCCTTTAAGGGGTCAAGGGTTAATGGGTTAGAGGTTTAGGTGTTTAAGGGGTTGAATGGGTTATGGGTTGGGAATTAGGGTTTAAGGGGTTAAATGGGTTAGGGTTGGTTTAGAGGTTTAGGGGGTTAGGGGATTTAGCAGTTAAGGATTTTAGGGGTTAGAAGTTAGTGGTTAATGGGGTTAAATGGGTTAGGTTTTCAGGGGTTTAGGGTGTCTAATTGGTTAGGGGTTGGGAATTAGGGTTTTAGGGGTTAGGGGTTAAGGGTTTAGAGGTTTAGGGTTTAGGGGGTTAAATGGGTTACAGGTTTAGAGGTTTAGGGGGTTAGGGGATTTAGCAGTGAAGGATTTTAGGGGTTAGGGGTTAGGGTTTTGGGGGTTGAATGGAATCCACACTTAAATGGGTTAGGTTTTTAGGGGTTTACAGTGTTGAATTGGTTAGGGGTTGGGAATTAGGGGCTCAAGGGTTTAGGGGTTAGGAATTAGGGTTTAAGGGGTCAAGGGTTATGGGTTGGGAATTAGGGTTTAAGGGGTTAGGGGTTTTGGGGTTTAAGGGCTTAAATGGGTTAGGGGTTAAGAAGTTAGGGGTAGGGGTTAAGGGTTTAGAGGTTTAGCGTTTAGGGGTTAAATGAGTTAGGGGTTTAGAGGTTTAGTGGGGGTAAATGGGTTAGAGGTTAAGGGTTTATAGGTTTAGGGTTTAGGGGTTAAATGGGTTAAGGGTTAGGAATTAGTGTTTAAGGGGTCAAGGGTTAATGGGTTAGAGGTTTAGGTGTTTAAGGGGTTGAATGGGTTATGGGTTGGGAATTAGGGTTTAAGGGGTTATAGGTTTAGGGTTTAGGGGGTTAAATGGGTTAGGGTTGGTTTAGAGGTTTAGGGGTTAGGGGATTTAGCAGTTAAGGATTTTAGGGGTTAGAAGTTAGGGGTTAATGGGGTTAAATGGGTTAGGTTTTTAGGGGTTTAGGGTGTTGAATTGGTTAGGGGTTGGGAATTAGGGTTTAAGGGGTTAGGGGTTAAGGGTTAGAGGTTTAGGGGATTTAGCAGTGAAGGATTTTAGGGGTTAGGGGTTAGGGTTTTGGGGGTTAAATGGAGTAAACACTTAAATGGGTTAGGTTTTTAGGGGTTTAGGGTGTTGAATTGGTTAGGGGTTGGGAATTAGGGTTTAAGGGGTTAGGGGTTAAGGGTTTAGGGGTTAAGAAATAGGGTTTAAGGGGTCAAGTGTTATGGGTTGGGAATTAGGGTTTAAGGGGTTAGGGGTTTTGGGGTTTAAGGGCTTAAATGGGTTAGGGGTTAACGAGTTAGGGGTAGGGGTTAAGGGTTTAGAGGTTTAGCGTTTAGGGATTAAATGGGTTAGGGGTTTAGAGGTTTACTGGGGGTAAATGGGTTAGGGGTTAAGGGTTTAGAGGTTTAGGGTTTAGGGGGTTAAATGGGTTAAGGGTTAGGAATTAGTGTTTAAGGGGTCAAGGGTTAATGGGTTAGAGGTTTGGGTGTTTAAGGGGTTGAATGGGTTGAATGGGTTATGGGTTGGGAATTAGGGTTTAAGGGGTTATAGGTTTAGGGTTTAGGGGGTTAAATGGGTTAGGGTTGGTTTAGAGGTTTAGGGGGTTAGGGGATTTAGCAGTTAAGGATTTTAGGGGTTAGAAGTTAGGGGTTAATGGGGTTAAATGGGTTAGGTTTTTCGAGGTTTAGGGTGTTGAATTTGTTAGGGGTTGGGAATTAGGGTTTAAGGGGTTAGGGGTTAAGGGTTTAGAGGTTTAGGGTTTAGGGGGTTAAATGGGTTATAGGTTTAGAGGTTTAGGGGATTTAGCAGTGAAGGATTTTAGGGGTTACGGGTTAGGGTTTTGGGGGTTAAATGGAGTAAACACTTAAATGGGTTAGGTTTTTAGGGGTTTAGGGTGTTGAATTGGTTAGGGGTTGGGAATTAGGGTTTAAGGGGTTAGGGGTTAAAGGTTTAGGGGTTAGGAAATAGGGTTTAAGGGGTCAAGGGTTATGGGTTGAATTAGGGTTTAAGGGGTTAGGGGTTTTGAGGTTTAGGGGGTTAAATGGGTTAGGATTGGTTTAGAAGTTTAGGGGGTTAGGAGAGTTAGCAGTTAAGTATTTTAGGGGTTAGGAGTTAGGGGTTTTTGGGTTTAGGTGCTTAAATGGGTTAGGGGTTAACGTGTTAGGAGTAGGGGTTAAATGGGTTAGGGATTTAGAGGTTTAGTGGGGGTAAATGGGTTAGGGGTTAAGGGTTTAGAGGTTTAAGGTTTAGGGGTTAGGAATTAGGGTTTAAGGGGTCAAGGGTTAAGGGGTCAAGGGTTAGTTTTCTGCAATAACATAATTCTCCAATCTCATACACTTCTGCTTGGAATGTCACACTTAACATTCATTTCCTTTTCGGATAATATTCTTTATCCCCTTACATCCATACCTAGGAAAATAAACTTCATTTCAATTTAATCTTGTGAAACTAAAGTGGAATATAGGAGGACCCATTCCAAGAAGTGCATCTCACTCAATGTTCAAATAATATTGTTCATTCCCTTACAACCATACATAGGCAAATAGACTTCCTTTCAAGTTAATTGTGTGAAACTGAAGTGGAAGATAAAGTGACCCATTCCAAGAAGCTCATCTCACTTCAAAAATTTCTCGAGATTTCCAAGAATTTATAATGATATTAAGGTGCTATGCATTGTCTCCTTTATCACCTCATTACATTTAGTCAATTGTTTTTTAAATTTAAATTTGTTCATTAATTTCAAAAAAAATATTATATAAATTATATATAGTTGTTTTTATTTTGATTTATGTTTTAGAATTTTATTTTATTTATATTAATATATCAATTAGTTTTATATAAAAATATTTTTAGTTTTTTATATAACATTGATATTACAAAATAGTGTAACAAATTTTATTTAATTAAATCTTCATGTATTTTTAATCATTAATAATAATTAAATAATTTAAAATAAAATTATAATTTTATTATTTTATATCATTTTTTAATTTTAATAAAGTACTATTTAAATTATATAACATACCAATTCTAAAAACTTAAAATTTTTTGTGTTTTATTATAGGAATAAAACTCTCGGATGAGAGTTTTGAAAACTCTCATACGAGAGTTTTGAAAACTCTCATACGAGAGTTTTGAAAACTCTCATACGA
Source organism: Pinus albicaulis (assembly GCA_034641835.2). NCBI lineage: Eukaryota > Viridiplantae > Streptophyta > Pinopsida > Pinales > Pinaceae > Pinus > Pinus albicaulis. Next base: position 1,081,850,227 of record CM076582.1, on the reverse strand, counting down.
GAGTTTTGAAAACTCTCATACGAGAGTTTTGAAAACTCTCATCCGAGAGTTTTGAAAACTCTTCTCGAGAGTTTCCGTCAATAAAACTCTCGGACGAGAAAATGCATAACTCTCGTTCGAGAGATTTTTAACTCTGGTTAAACCCAATAAAACTCTCGGACGAGAGTTTTTAAAACTCTCGGTCGAGAAATAGAGTTGACTATTTTCTCGGACGAGAAATTAAAAATTTCTCCCATATTCTAGCCGTCCGCCAAAAAGTGTTTTCCCAATCTCAGCGATTTCACCCATGTATTAAAAATATGGAAAATATAAAAAAATTTTAATGTTATAGTGGCACGTTCACCGTAACCGCCACCCCACACCATTCCCAATACATTTTATATTATGTTAACATTAAAGTTGTGACACATAGGCCTTATCTATATACATTCCTCGCCCAAAAAAAATTTCCACTATATCATATATCCAATGCTAAGTCAAGCCGCCCAACCTTTTTCCCCAACTCCTCGGCATATCCACCTTAAATGAACATCTACGCTATACATAACAAGCAGCGCACCTATGTAGCAAAGAAGGGTGTGATATTGTATGCGGGAATGTTGCTGGGTTTGAAATCTTGTCGTGCTTGTTGGAAAAAAAAATCATAATAACCACCAACCGTGATGGAAGCCACATGTCACCCTATGATAGGCCATGTCAATATGCGGTTGGTCCAAATTCAACCAACCTAAAATATGTCACTTATCGAAACCCGGAGATGCCACGTGCCGGTCTAGAACCTTTAGCTATGGAGCCATGATATTGAACCATGTGTTGACATTTTTCCCCGTTTGAAATTAAACTTTTTCTTTGCATAGCTTATTCATACGAAGTCGTATTTACCATTTAAGTTGTGTTGGATTCAATGATGAACTATATACAATGGAGTTGGTTTGAAAATCAGCTTAAAAACTTTGATTTTTGAACATTTTCCGAAACTTTCAGCATATCCTACTGATCACTCGATCATTTCAAACCATACAAATAGGGAATTGGTTTACTAGCGAGGTTGGATTTAGAAAATGGACATTTTCACATTCAAAACTTGAATTTACAATGAAAAATTTAGGAGGAAAAAATGATGATGATGAAGAAAAACAACACTACTAGATGCATATAAAAATATCATCTCATTAGAAAACCCTCCACTTTGGTGTGTGATATACGCCGCCAAAAAATGCATGTATAGGTTCACCTTTGATATCATATTTTTGGTTCCAAGAAGAATTTTTCCCATAGGTAGTACGTTTCCCGAATGTGCTCGAGTAATGATGAGTGCACAAGAGAGGCTTATATCCTTCAATAAACTCTCCAAAACTCATGGTCAAAATGAAATCGTAGGCTTAAGCTTTAGCTGAACATTATTCCCCATAATCACGTCCCACTCAGAGAATAAAATACCTTGACTATGGTTATTTTGAACTCCCCGTAAAAGTTACGCACAACCTAGCCATTGATATGCATCACAAAAATTAGAGACTCGACTAGGTTATGGCATCGGATAGGCGTCGTAGTCCATACGTTCAACCTCTGCCACCAATAAAATCTTCGCTAAGACAGATAGTAAGAGATTTAGAGTGTCTAAATGATTAGAACTTGGTGGAAGTAGAAATAACTAACCTCAACCAAGAAGACGGCCAATTTTTTGACTTCACCACTCCTCTTCTTTCATGCATATGCTAAAAACCTAAAAAATCCCAATGCATGTTTTGAAGACTCAATTGATCACAGAGTTTTTAAGTGTAGATACACTTTATACAAAAGGAATCAAACTATAAATGCAAGAAAACCCCAAAAATTTAGGGTGAATTCTACCATAGCCTCAAATTTCTAGGAATGGTAGAAGGCGAAATAGCCCCCAAACTGCCATTCCTAGAAATCGGTGGGCAATTGGAAGCACCACTCGCAAATGATATTTTCGAAGGAAAATCAGGGCTTGGAATGATATTTGGAGAGGCGAAATTGTGTTTTATCGGGCTTTATCTTTAATAATATTGGTATTAAAATATAATATTTATTTATTTTTAAATAATTTTGGGTGAACTATATAAAAGGGTGTTATATAAAATTCACCCTCTCCAAAATATAAAACCCCTTAAATTTTTTCCCATGTGGGCTAAGATTCATCACAAAATTTTATATGATGTGGGACGCTTAGAGGAGGAATTAACTCATACAATTTAATACAAATCAAGACTAATGGACAAAATATAAAGGACATGACCTATGGAGATTGAAGCTCGATAGAGTGAGTTTGAGCGCAATGATGGGCTACTTTTAATCAATAATTTTGAATTGCTTTGTAAATCCAAATAGACTTCTAAATTTCCTCTTAACTCGTAATTGTTGCTCCAAGTCCAAGACAAGAGTTTCTTAAAAGTGACGAGGTAACCAACATGCTTTTATAGAGAAATATCAATGAAAATTATCAATTTTATATACTTCGGTTTTTATGTACTACTTAAATTTCAAGTGAGCAAAAAGTTATTAAATAATTTTCTTGGGAATTCTCTTAAAATTGTAATGTGTATAAAATTATATATAATATTCTATTTAAAAGAAAATAATAGCATCGTTATACTAAACAATTTGATTTTCATTGATGTTTATTAAATTTTAATTTAAAATAAATCCATAAAAATATGTATGTTCTCATCTAATGTTTTCTATCATAAAATTCCATTGAATAACCGATACATTTTCTTAGTTTAGTGAGGTAGTTTCTATTCCCCATACACACTTATTGAAACTATTGGTTCCCGTGTTTCATGGATCTATTTGCCAATCACTTTGGGTTATCTTACTCAAAATTATTTCACATCACATTCACTTTAGTATATGGATTTAGATTTGTGCCTCCTATTAGAACTAATGACAATTGATGTGTAAGAGGAAATAAATGAACATACATGCTTATCCTACTATCAATTCGTTGAGCAAGGGCATCAAACGATATAGTCGATTGGGCCTTTTGAAGTACTATTGTACTTTGAGAGATGTAGTGTCATGTGACATTTATGTTAAGATTTGATGGTTTGTGTGGTTACCACTCGGGTGAAAATGTGAATTTGGGTTACACTTTTTGCTCCTTGAGAAAAACTTTCATTTTTTCGCTCTTCAACTTTTCTACAAGCTAAAACAATTTTTCCGTCTAGAATTTCATTTTATGATAAAAAATAAAAGTTGTCGAAATTTTGTTAGCTTTCTATACTTTTTTGGAATTTTTTTATACACATTTGATATGTCAACTTAGTGTTTTTGGTGAGGTTTCTTAACAATCAACGGATTCATAAGAAGTCACATTAATACGCAATGTTGTATTCTTTGAAAATTTGTGTTTTTGAGAAACAAATGTGTTACAAAAATCTAGATAGAGTCTACTTCTGCTGGTCATATTTACAAAGCCAATGGATGCATATCATAATTACTATACTTTTTGAACTCGGTCCAATATGAAAACCGCATATTTTGAATATGTTTCGCGACGCAATAAATTTCTTAACATATAAGTTATAAACTAAAAATATAAAGTTACCCATTAGAGACGACGGACCAATGTAATGTACCATAATTTTTTCAAATTTTTTTACAAGGTATTTGGAAGATACAATTTGATTTCAATCAATCACAATGACCTTCAAAAATTGTTTGCATCCATTTTATTACAAAAATTAATTAAAATTAGTAAAATATTTATGAAATCTCCCAAGGAAAGTTATATTTCCCGAAAGTAGATTCAATTATGAAAATTCTGTCTTGGTTCCGATGTAGTTAATTCAATGTTTCATGGAGTCTAATCACCTCAAATTTGCGTAAACGTATTTAGGGCTTGGCTCGCATAATTGGTGATGCGTTAGTTCGTCGAATCCTTAAACAAAGTTCTATTGAACCGTTTTTTGCACCGACGGCCCGTTAAGTCAAACGAAAAAGTATTTCGGCCGAACTTTTACCTAACTTTCCATTGGCCGAAAGTACCACCGAGCCCCTCGAAAAAAAACATTTCGCGGAAATATAGTCTGCCGTGAAATCATTCACTATTTTCGCATATTTTCGCACATTTGGTCTGATTTTACAAAATTCTTGATCTAAAATCGCAAAGAATTGTTTTGGGTTTAAGGGATTTTCTTGGAGGTACATTCAAAGGAATTTTCTTTGAGACATTATTTTCGTACATTTGATCTCATTTTGTAAGAAATTGTTTTCAGTTTAAAGAATTTTCGAGGTACATTCAGAAGACATTTCTCGAGGTATGTGACAAGAATTTTTGCTTCATTTTTTTTTGAAGTATGGATTTGGGCTTAATTTCGAAAGGACATTTTTGGTTTTGGGTTGAAGTAAAACTTTTATAATGATTTTTTAAATGAGTTTTTGTGTAACTTTTTAAATGAAATTTTTTTGTAGACTTGGAAGGAAATATTTTGAAACTTCATTTCATTTTTATAAGACATTTTTTTCTTTGAATTTTTTCAAGTAAGTGTTTTGGATTGGAGTATGTATTTTTTGCACTTAAAATGAGTTTTTTTTTAAATTAAATCTTTTGTGATGTTTTTTAATTGAGTTTTTGTCTAAATTTTTTTAAGGAAATTTTTGAAACTTCTCATACTCTACACAAGGGAAATCGAAGGAATTGTACGAAAATATGATCGAAAAGAGACCCCGAGGAACGTAGAGAAGAGATGAGACAATCTCGCAAAAGAAAGATACACTCTCAAATATTTAAAGGTGTGAAAATCAACCTCACCCAGAAGTTGAAACAGTATGTAAATGTAAATATTATGATTTTGATATATTTGAAATTTTCCTAGTGTAAAATGAAGCTTCTAATTTTTGCCTGATGAACTAATTTGAAAAATATTTTGCAATGTAAACAGAGAGATATTCCTCAAAACATCGATGATGAGATACAAAATTAGAAAAAGAGAAAGTGAAAGAGATATTGAACCAATGATTGAATGGTGAAAATGTTGAAATAAAAATCATGAAGAAGTTGGAATCAAGCCATGTGTATATATATATATATATATATATATATATATATATATATATATATATATATATTGAACACATGCACATATTATTGAAATTACATATATTTATTATTTAGTTTACTTTATTGAATATATAAACTTATTATGTACTATTCATCTTAATATGTACAGATGAAATCAATGTCGATGATGAGATGTTAGAAAATGTTGACACTCACACATATGGAGATAAAGTCAAATTAAGCTTATATGTACGATATCATGTTAACCACATTTTTTAGAAGTATTTCATAAAGGAAAAGGTGATAGTTCAAGCCCAAATGTTGAAAGGTCTCCTTTAATTAAGGAAATTAAAAGAAGCTATGACTTTATTGGGTATTCAAAAATCAACCAAAGATATAAAAAAAAAAATAAAAAAAAATAAAAAATGAAGGAAAATGTGATACAAAATATAAATAGTGCTATAAATTTAGTTAGAAGATCTAGACAGAAAAATGTTTCAGTTATACGTAGAGCAATACATGGCAAAGGGTTTTACCTATGTACCAAGAGAATTGCTTGGTAAAATCTATGGCACAAGCATTAGGAACCTCGTGGAAAAACTTTGCACAAACATTGGAAATTTCATGCAGATAGATGTAAATGATGAACTCGCTTGTTGGAGAGCTATTTGTAGGCAACCATACAAAGATAGACTTGGAGAAAATGTTAAAAAAATAATATATGAATATTGGAAGAACAATTCACATGTTTCTCCCACTGCAAGGCTTGTGATGCGAAGAAGAATCACACGAAATCAGTAGGAAGAACATGAAAAACATTTCTTGGAAACCACTCAGATAGAGTTGTTCAACAAGTTCAAAGAATAGAATCGTGAAATTCATGTTTCAATCAATGCTTTTGTTCAACAAAAACCATGGTATGTAAAACCTATCACCGTATGCGACACTTGTTGTTGTCGTTATCATGTGGAATTTGAGTTATATTATGACACATTCCTTGATTTTGGTAGAACATTTTGGAAGGATTCACCTCCTCCTTCCACTATCCATGATTTCATATCTCAAATTCCTATGTGAAAGAGAAACCGATGAACTATTTTACGAAAAGAAATGCGTTGGTGGTAAAAAATGCGATGATTGTGGAAATTTGACTAAATTTCAAAACAACATCGTACCGATATAAATGATCAATCATTGTCCAACATGAAAGTGAAATGGAAGAGATAAGTGAATATATCCATACATCGATTCAAGGTGCAAATAGTGTTAAAATAATTGAATTACGAGAAGAAGAATTTTTTGTGATAGACTTTTTGAGAAAGTTTGAGGTAGAAATTTCAAATACACCAAGCATTCCCATAGAGCTCGATGGCAAGACTTTTTGCAATTCAAAAACTCGTGAATTTTTTCCACCATGGACCATTTTGTCAAGAATTAATTTTAAAAATACACATTTGTTCCACAAAAAAAAAAAATCTGTAGTGAATAGTATCATTTTTGACCAAGTCTCCATGCTCATCCATATTCTATATAGACATGTTGAAAAAAATGTCGATCATAGAAAGCACCAAAGTGAAAATCGACATATTATTGTGAATATCACTTTTATATCGTTGACGAATGCATTACCATGATACATATTTTTTACGACATTGTTTTGGAAAAATTTATGATTCCTTGAAAATTCATGGAATAACATTCAATGAACAAAGGATATGGTCGACGGACAGCGCAGTCAATTCAAATCGCATGATCATTCTTTTGGTTGTGTTGTCTTCATAAGAAAACATGCATTAAACATTGTTGGAATTTATTTGAGATTGGCCATGGAAAAGGAGAACATGAAAGTGCTGTGGACATGCATAAAACGAGCACTTCGAAGATATCAAATGAACCCCTCTCGCAAGCCGATCAGGACGTGAAAGAAATTTTTCAATGGTGTATCGCTCGCTCTAAGCCATGAGGCTAACCGATCAAGGGAAGTGCGAAGGTACATTCAATTTAATTTTTATTGGATATCTAATTTTAAACAAAGGTAATACTTATCACAATGATTATCTTTGATTTTATTTTTGATATCATATTTACATTCTTCTTTAATTTTTCCATATAAAGGTTTTTTTGGCATATTAGGATCGAAGACATAGATGTATCAATTGAAATGACGTTGAAACAATAAAAGGGACTCAAAAATTGCATTCAATTAAAACAAAGTCATCCGGAAATGTATTTGCATTGGATAAAAGAAAATATTATTGTTTTTGTCATGTTTGCATAGACAAGACAAAACTAATGACGTTTGTGAAAACAAAATGTATGTAAAAGATTGGAAACATACAGAGCTAAATACAAAGGGAAAAAATGTCCGTTGTAATGTTTGAAGAAACGTAATCGAGGAGACTACAATATCATCCGATGGTGATTGAGATTCTGATCTTGTTAGAGAAGGTAACATTTGAATTGCTTTCAATGATAAATATCTAGAAATAAATTTGAATATGTATAATTTTATTAAGTTTGTTTTATTGTACAAAAGAGATGTTTTTGGCTGTGAATTGCACCTACCGACAACGACCAAAAAGTGAAGTATTATTTGATGCGTTTCAATCGAAAAAAATGAAATTATTAGAAGACTATAATGATCATGGATTTCCATATGAAAGAGGATCTATTATACCGAAAGGTTATTTTATCGAAAACTAATCAAAGTGGAATTTTGTTTACTTTGAAGTCTATGAACTCGATTTGCTGTTGTCAATATAGTCACTATGTGTGCAGCACGTATACCCTGATCGAGGTTCAATCAAAAAGAAAAAAATGAAAATTAAGAAATGGAATGTCAAAATCCGATCATGAACGGATTATCGAAGATGGCATTCCATTGGAATTTTTTTGATCGGAATCGCCCAACAATTTATTCTCTTTGATTATATGTTCTAGAACTTCTAGTACTCAATTAAAAATTGAGCCGCCTTTGTTATGTTATCTCTGGTAAGTAAGTGTTTTTACATGTACAAATTGTTTTGGTACATGCACACTCTAGTATCAATGTTGGAAATTTAGCTTTTCTATACATGCATGGATGAAAATGCTCGCATATATATATATATATATATATATATATATATATATATATATATATATATATATATATATCCGTGTGTGTGTGTGTGTGTGTGTGTTCTAGAATGCAATTAACCGAAAGTAGTTTTTCTATGTGCATTGATGAAAAATGTTGCATGTACCGGATATATACACAGCTCAATGCACGCCAGCTTTTCTTATGGGCTTTTTTGGTAAAAAGTGTCCACAATGTAAATAAATCATCCACAGTATAATTTTGTATGAAGATTCCTTTCAGACAAGAGACTTGGAGCACTTCTTAGACTTTTGGTGGGATTTGACCCACATCTCTATTCCTTATTGAAAATATAGTACAAATTTTTTCTGTCCAATGGTCGAATATGTTCTATGTGCATTGATGAAAAATATTGTGCACATATTGGATATATATATATATATATATATATATATATATATATATATATATATATATATATATATTAATTCAATTAATTTTTTCAAGTAGTTTTCCCCCATGCATTGATGAAAAATGTTTCACGTACCGAATATATATACCTCTAGAATGCAATTAACTGAATGTCATCAATTTACACACTTATAAATCAACAAGGCTACCTAGTTGAGTGCATTAATGACATTGACCCCAATTCAACAAACATATATCTACTTTTATATATTTCCAATCAAAATTAAATGGATTTAGATGGGAAAGAGGCATAACATATAGCCCATGAACTACTTTAGTTCATAGGTCAATGAAGGTATCATGTGGGAAAATGTTTCAAGAACGGTTGATTGTACTTAAAAGTAATATTAAGATTGTTTTTTATCTTTACATACTTGTATATACTATTGTTTGAGAAAAAAAATTAAAAACGTACCAATTGTACTTCAACCATCCAAAACTTTGAATTTTTTTTTTTTTTTTGATTATATGAAGACAAATTACTTCACATGTCATGCCAATTGTAGTTCAACTATCCAATAAAAATTAACCATTTAACATTATATCACATGCCAAATGTAGATTGAAATGGTATCCAAAAATTAGTTTTAAAAACTTTTTAATTATATCACAACTTACTTCACATGCCTAATGTACTTCAACCATCCAAAACTTGAGTTTCAAAACTTTTGATTATATCACTACATTACTTCACATGCCATGCTAATTGTAGTTCAACTATCCAATAAAAACATTTAACATTATATCACATTCCAAATGTGTTGGAAACACTGAGAGGGGGTGAATTAAAGTATTTTCTCAATCGTTAATTTACTAGTTGATCGCCTATATTTAGAACACAAAATGAACAATAAGAGTAAATGATTTTATTAATTTCTTGTTTACAATAAATCAAATACAATATATGTAGGGCTCCAACCCTAGATGAAGACACCAATCTTAAATCTCCCGTGCTCCAACTTGTATTTTCCAAGCACCGACTTGGACTTCCAAGGCTCCAACCTTGTCAATTCCTGAAGAGACCTTAACCTCAAGGGCTCCAACCCTATATCTGGTACAGGCTCCAACCTAGTCTCTTGAGGACTCCTATCCTTTAGGGCTCCAACCCTATCTTCCAAGGCACCAACCTTGTCAATTTTGAGGCACCAACCTCAAGGGCTCCAACCTTATCTTCCAAGTCACCAACGTTATCTCTATGAGGCTCCAACCTCACTGTAATCTACACATCACGTCATCAATGACAACCTTTTCTTCGTAAAAGGTGTCACTGTTGCTCTTCATCGTACCCAAACAATTTCTCCAAGGTTACCTCATGATGGTTTTTCAACAATACATCATGTCCTCCAAAAATACCTCCAAGTCAATTTCTCTGCAAGGGTTCAACAACTGCTTCACAATGTTGTCTTCATGATGTCTTCAATAAGTTTCTCAGGGTCTACACCAAACAATCCTCCAAGTGCTTCACAATGTTTTTCAATGCTCCAGCTGTCTAGTTTGCTTCAAAGAATTGCCAACCACTATCCTCAATGGACCTTCAACAATACTAGAGATGCTCCAAACTTCTTCATTCATCAATGCTACTTCAAAAAAACTTAAGAAATCCTTCAAAAGGTCTACAAATGTGGTTTTCAATCACTGCTCCAAATATGATGATCACTGCTCCAAATGTGATGATCAATACTCCAAATATGATGCCCAAAACCACTGATATAATTTTTTCCTCCAAACAAGTCCAAATAAATGAGCTCCACAAACAATTGTCCAACCATCTCTCTGGGCTGCATCTAAGCCTTCTACTAAGAGATCGCTACTTTCAAGTCTAAGCCTTTGTAGTAGTAATCGTCCACTATTCCGTGCTATAATGGTGATTGTCCACACATAATGTATATGCCGAGGTAAGGTCCAAGCTAGTTAAAGGATTGTCCTCGAAGCCGCAAACTCTTCCACAAGTGGTTTATGTTATAATCACCGCAAATAATCCAAAGTGGTTGTCACAAGTTCCAAGACCGCAGCAGCCCTGGAAACCTCTTGGTAACCACAGTCCGACCTCCATAAGAATTATCCGAGCTTCATAAACCGCGCGCTTTAATAAACCAAGTTGAGGTGAGACACTAAGTCCGAGGATGTAGTCCTTCCACAAGACTTGTCACGGGTTTGTCGCAATAAGAGATCATTGCACACACTGACTCTGAAGCCATGTAGCTATCGCGCTTTGTAGTCTTTGCTACAAAGCTGAGGTGAGGTCAAGTAGTTGTCCACATGTTTGTTATTGATTTGAGCCTCCAGGAAATTGTTCATAAGATTGTGATCTGGTTCGTGATGTAGTGCTTCAAAATTCTACTCATATGACACTGATTTGCAATGTAGTCTGAGCTGGAAAGAATACCTCAACAAAGAATTGCCCAACAATGATATCCTTAATGTCCTCGGCCTCTATGCTTCTAATATGAATTCTGTGTTTTTCACCGAAATTGGATGATGGAATGTAAATTTTTGAAATCATATATATATTTGTTTTAATCATAAACGAAAATACATGTCCCTTCGCCAAGGAACATGAGCCTACACAAGTCAGCTTAGGTCGGCTCACTTGACAGAAATCTACCTTAAACTTGAAAAATCAATAACTTTCAAACCACGTGGAGTTTTGGGCTGAATAATAGCTCGTTGGAAAGGAAAAATTATGCTCTTCAAGATGGTGTAGGTTTCATTAAGGAATTTTTCCTCTAAGGTAGCAAAATATATTTTTTAACGTGACTGATTATTTATAAGTGTAGAAATGGAGGCAGGGAAGAATGCCTTTAAGTGTAGAGCCTCATGGTTTGATTTCTTCATAGATTGTCTTCATAATCATGCCTTAGCCTTCTTCAACATAGGGTCACCATCATCATGTCCTTGCCTTCTTCAAAATAGGGTCATTAGGTCAGCTGTCCTTAAGATAGTGTAGAGATATTGCATCAGCCAAGTGCAACATCATTATGTACTTTTCATCATAAGGACATCAAGCTTCACATCATTGGAGATTTTTCATGTCATCATCAAATTATCGGAGGTAGAACATGTAATCATGTAGTGTTATCATCAAGATCATTGGAGGTAGGACATATCATCGTGTGTATGTCTTATATTCCTTCATTAAGTGCAGTGATATGGTAGTCTTCCATTATTATCATCAAGATACATGATTGACACTTCATTTGTGTCTTGAAATCTTAAACAAGAGTTGTAATCACTTGTAATCATCTTTTGGCATCTTCAAGAATATATGTCATCCCGGTCACTGACATCATCAATGACAACCTATATTAACAATCTCCCCTTTTTTCATTGATGTAAATATTCTTGCCCTCTCAACATTCTCTCCCCCTTTGACATCAATGGCAAAAGGGGTGCCCAAATAATCCCCTTGTCAAGCTGCTTATTCATGAATTGTAGTCCTACATAGGTATGTTACTCTCGTTGTCATGGTGCTTCTTCAATGAACTTGCTCCCCCTAAGCCTTTGCATATCTTCATGTAAATGGTCAATCGACTCCCCTTGCCTACATAACCTCTGCTATTACTTGTTTTTTCCTTCGACAAGAAATATTGCATCCTTTTGATCAAGTGGAAGACATCTTCAAAAATGGTGCATTGGGCAAGTAACGGATCATGTTCTTCAATGGAAATGATATTTCAAAATTTTCCATGTGTGATTCATCAATAGTTGGATAGTTTCAGCAAGGATAGTTAAGAATCAAAAAGTCTCCAACAAGGCATGGTCTCCTTTTCGCGCCTCATCAAAACTTGAAATATCAAGGATGAATTCATCAAGTCAACAACATGTGTCGTTGGCTGAAGTGTTCAAGGGACTTCCAGATTCAACCTGATTCCTTCTCCATACTTGTGTAACTTTTTTCTTTGGCATGGTTCTAGCTTGTGTAGAGGCCCAAGTCAAGTTACAATCATGTGCCATATGTCCAATGTTATGGCAATTGAAGCACTCTATATTGTTCATGAATAAGAAATCATGACTTCTTCTTGCAAAATTGCTTCTAGGAGATTGACGGGGACCATTATAATTGTCTTTGTGATATTCCCTACAATATTTTTCCATGTGCCCAAAGTTTGTACAAGAATAACAATAACCAAAAAATATAATCTGGTGCCTGGAGGATGGAGATTGCCTTGATTTTCTTACAAATTCATTATGCCTTGGGATCCTCTGATGATATCCATTACCTCTTACATCCTTGACACCATCAACAAGTCTCCTTGGAGTAGAATTTCCTCCATTGTTGTCTTGATTATTCTCCTTGCCTTTGTTGGAACTGGGAGCATCAACATTTCTTTCTAGGTTCTCTCTCACATCTGTTATATTTGAATCATTCTCAGTTGAGGATTCACCTCCGCTCTAGCCAAGACTCGTCATTTATCAAGAGGAGACCTTTTTATTGACTTAGGATGTCATCTAGGTTTGAGAGATTTTCTATATTTTATTCAGCAATTCAACTTCCTTTTCAAGAAGGACAATTTCTCCTTTCTTTCAACTTTTCACAATCTTCATCTTTCATAAGTAGCTGTTTCTTCATTTCTTCCATCATCCTCGTTGCTTCATGTGCTTCGATTTTAAGGGAGATGATATTTGATTTCATTATGAAGACTTCTTCATTCTCGCTTTGCTAGACTGCCTCTCCATTTCTTCTTTTTATTCTTGTAGCTTCACATTTTTGGGCCTTGAGAAGATTGATGTCTGATTTTAGTTTCAAGATTTCTTCATCCTTTTCGTCTAGTTGGCATATCATGTTGTTTCTCTCCTTTTCTGCTTCATTAAATTGTCCTTCTATGAATGCAAAAGTTTCCATTACCTTCTCAGCTCCTTGAGCTTGTTTCCTTGCTTCTTCTAGTTGATATATAAGAGAGGAGACCTCTTCCTTATATTGACCAATCTCTGCTTAAGGATTGTTCAAGCTCTTAAGTCCTTTTTCAAGGTTGCTTGACAAAGTTTCTTCCCTTTTCTTTGCCTTATCCAACTGATTTGTCATAGATATGACTTCTTCATGATGCTTTATTTTGTTTTGATGAAATCTCTTTTAATTTTGGCAAGCCTCTCATCTCTTTCTTGTACTTGAAGCTTGACAAACTAAATTCTTCCCTTTGCCTTGTCTTGGTTAGCATCTTGCGCTTTCTTCTTAAGTTTCTCATTTTCCTTTTTCAAACCATTAATCTCTTCCATGGAAGCCATAAGTTTATTTCTAGGGGAGATCTTCTTCAAAGTCTTCTTTGTTCTCTTTCCATCTTCTAGGTCTTTAGCCTTGTTGTCATCTCTCTTATCTTCACTTTTGATGGGTTTGGATTTCCTCTCTATTTTCCATCATCTTCGACTAGAGATCATTGTGAACGCTCCTTTGAGAGAAGATCATGAAGTTTGTTCCATTTGCCTTTTGTCATCGAACATTTTTCCAAATTGGCCTTCATAGAATCGTAGCCCATTCAAGATTGCTTTCATTGCTCTTGTATTATACTCCTTGGATCTTCCTTCCAACATGCTATCAAGAATCACTAATTTCCAAACTTCAATTCCTTGAGTCTTTAAGAAATTCCTCATTCTTCCACCCATATATCAAAATTTCCATTGAACAATTGAGCCTTCACAAATTGATTTGCTTCAATTTCAATGGTTGAGGAAGACACATCTTTAGGAGGATTGGAGACTTTCTTCCTTGGATTTTCCATTTGTGTTCTAACGATCAACCTTCAAGCTGTTAGGATTTGAGTGATGGTACTGGCTCTGAAACCAATTGTTGGAAATACTGAGAAGGGGTGAATCAGTATTTCTTTTCAATTGTTAATTTTACCAGTTCGATCACCTATATTTAGAACACAAAATGAAAAATAAGAGTAAGTGCTTTTATTAATTTCTTTTTTACAATAAATCAAGTACAATATATGTAGGGCTCCAACCCTATATGAAGACACTAATCTTAAATCTCCTAGGCTCCAACCTGTATTTGCCAAGCATCGACTTGAACTTCCAAGGCTCCAACCTTATCAATTCTGAGGCACCAACCTCAAGAGCTCCAACCTCTTACATTCGTACAGTTCAACTTGGTCTCTTGAGGACTCCTATCCTCTAGGGCTCCAACACTATCTTCCAAGGCACCAACCTCATAAATTTTGAGGCATCAACCTCAAGGGCTCCAACCTTATCTTCCAAGGCACCAACCTTGTCTCTATGAGGCTCCAACCTCCTGCTTCATTTCGTCAAGATATATTTGGTTATACTTACGGCTCCCAATGTATTCTTCAACAAACCCTGACAATCTTCAACTTACTCTTCATTGTAATCTACACATCATGTCATCAATGACAACCTTTTATTCATAAAAGGTGTCACCGCTGCTCTTCATCATACCCAAACAATTTCTCCAAGGTTACCTCATGATGGCTTTTCAACAATACATCATGTCCTCCAAAAATGCCTCCAAGTCAACTTCTCTACAAGGGCTTAATAACTGCTTCACAATGATGTCTTCAATAAGTAGCTCAATGTCTACACCAAACAATCCTCCAAGTGCTTCACAATGTTTTTCAATGCTCCAGCTGTCTAGACTACTCCAAAGAACTGCCAACCATTGTTCTCAATGAATCTTCAACAATACTAGAGATGCTCCAAACTTCTTAATTCATCAATGCTCCTTAAACAAGACTTAAGAAAGCCTTCAAAAGGTATACAAATGTGGTTTTCAATAACCAAGCCCAAATATGATGATCACTGCTCCAAATGTGATGATCACGACTCCAATATGATGCCCAAAACCATCGATATAATTTTTTCCTCCAAACAAGTCCAAATAATGAGCTCCACAAAACTATCCAACCAATTCTCTATAGATTCAAGCCTTCACGAGAGACTGCTACTAAGTCTAATTGTTTGTAGTAGAATCGTCCACCGTTCCAGTTATAATGGTGACTATCCAATAATGCAATCGTAGATGCCGAGGTAAGGTCCTAGCTAGTTAAAGGACCTGGCCTGGCGCTGGGTGTGCCTTCTCCACAAGTGGCTGGTGTTATAGTCACCGTAAATAATCCAAAGGTGGTTGTCACAAGTTCCACTACTACAACAAGTCTGAGCCTCTTGGTAACCATAGGTCTGACCTCCACAAGAATTATCCGAGCTTCATAAAACTGCTTAATAAACCAAGTTGAGGTGAGACGCTAAGTCTGAGGATGTAGTCCTTCCACAAGACTTGTCACGGGTTTGCTGCACTAAGAGATCATTGTACATCACTTATTCTGAGCTTCTACAATTATCACCATTTTGTAGTCCTTTCCACAGAGCCGAGGTGAGGTCAGGCAGTTGTCCATAGGTTTGTTATTGATTTGAGCCTCCAAGAAATTTTTCACAAGATTGTGATATGGTCTGAGATGTAGTGCTTCAAAATTCTACTCATATGACACCGAGTTGCAATGTAGTCCGAGATGGAAAGAATACCTCACATTAGGGGAATTTTGAGGTCTAAAATGGGCCTCATAAGAAAAATGTACAACAAAAATAAACTTTATAACAACCAATAGGATTCAAGATGATGATGTCAACCATGGGGGATGATTCACCATTTTTTAAATAAAAGGGTAAAAATATTAAAAAATAATAAAATAATAAAACTACCTTTCAATCCCCGTATTTAAATTATCTCCCCAAAATTTTTACTCAAATTTCGAGCGGAGTACTCGTTGGATGCGAAATTTAATTCTCATCCAAGAAGTACCTATGTTGCATACTTTTGATGAACTATACTACACAAAAATGAGAAATACATAAAATGTGATTGTAATCACGTTTTTATGTATTTCTCATTTTTTCGGTGTAGTAGGACCCATCGAAAGTATGCAACATGGGAAAATTTTGATGGGGAATTAAATTTCGCATCCAACGAGTACTCCCGCTCGAAATTTGAGTAAAAAATTTGGGAGATAAGTTGAAAATATGAGTTGAAAAAGTAGTTTTTCCATTTTTCCCTCTAAAATTTGATGATGTCATCAAATCTTATTTGATTTTTTCCATTTTTTTATTTCCTCCGTTGTTGTCTTGATTCTTCTCCTTGCCTTTGTTGGAACTGGCAGCATCAACATTTATTTCTAGGTTCCTCACATATTTGTTGTTTGAATCATTCTTGCTTGAGGATTCACCTGCATAGCCAAGACTTGATTTATCAAGAGGAGACCTTTGCTGACTTAGGATGTCATCTAGGGTTTGAGAGCTTTTCATGTTTTTATTCAAAAATTCAAATTCCTCTTCAAGAAGGACAGTTTCTCCTTTCAACTTTTCACAATCTTCATCTTTCATAAGTAGTTGCTTCTTCATTTCTTCCATCATCCTTGTTGCTTCATGTGCTTCGATTTTAAGGGAGATGATATTTGATTTCATTTTGAAGTACTCTTCTATTCTCCTTTGCTAGACTACTCTCCATTTCTTCTTTTATTCTTGACGCTTCACATATTTCTACTTGAGAAGTTGATGTCTGATTTTAGTTTCAAGATTTCTTCATCCTTTTCATCTAGTTGGCATATCATGGTGTTTCTCTCCTTTTCTCTCGCTTCATTAACTTGTCCTTCTATGAATGCCAAAGTTTCCATCACCTTCTCAGTCTCTTGCGCTTGTTTCCTTCCTTCTTCTAGTTGAGATCTAAGAGAGGAGACCTCTTCCTTGTATTGACTAGTCTCTCGCTCTTCAAGATTGTTCAAGCTCTTAAGTCTTTGTTCAAGGCTTGGAAAGTTTCTTCCCTTTACTTTGCCTTATCCAACCGATTTGTCATAGATATGACTTCTTCATGATGCTTTATTTTGTTTTAATGAAATTCCTCTTTAATTTTGGTGAGCTTCCTATCTCTTTCTTTGTACTGAAGTTCGACAAAGTCAACTTCCTTCCTTTGTCTTGTCTTGGTTAGCATCTTGCGCTTTCTTCTTAAGTTCCTCATTTTATTTTTTCAAACCGTTAATCTCTTCTATGGAATCCATAAGTTTATTCAGAGATCTTCTTCAAAGTCTTCTTTTTCTCTTCATCTTCTAGGTCTTTTGCTTTATTGTCATCTCTCTTATCTTCACTTGATGGGTTTTGATTTCCTTCTTGTTTTCCATCATCTTCTTGACTAGAGATCATTGTGAACGCTCCTTTTGAGTGAATATCATGAAGTTTGTCCCATATTCCTTTTGCTGATGAACATTTTTCCAAATTGGCTTCATAGAATCAAAGTAGCCCATTCAAGATTGCTTTCATTGCTCTTGTATTATATTCCTTGGATTCTCCTCTTCCAACATGCTATCAATAATCACTAATTTCCAAACTTCAATTCCTTGAGTCTTCAAGAAATTCTCATTCTTTCCACTCCATATATCAAAATTTCCACTGAACAATGGAGCCTTCACAAATTGATTTGCTTCTTAATTTCAATGGTTGAGGAAGACACATATTTAGGAGGATTGGAGACTTTCTCTTCCTTGGCTTTGCCATTTGCTTTCTAATGATCAACCTTCTCAAGCCGTTAGGATTTGAGTGAAGGCACTGCTTCAAAAACCAATTGTTGGAAATACTAAGAGGGGGGTGAATCAATATTTCTTTTCAATTTGCTAATTTTACCAGCTTAGATCACCTATATTTAGAACACAAAATGAACAATAAGAGGCAATTCTTTTTATTAATTTCTTGTTTACAATAAATCAAGTACAATATATGTATGGCTCCAACCCTAGATAAAGACACCAATATTCAATCTCCCGTGCTCCAACCTATATTTTCCAAGCACCGACTTGGACTTCCAAGGCTCCAACCTTGTCAATTATGAGGCACCAACCTCAAGGGCTCCAACCCTATATTTGGTACAGTCTAACCTGGTCTCTTGAGGACTCTTATCCTCTAGGGCTCCAACCCTATATTCCAAGGCTTCAACCTCGTCAATTTTGAGGCACCAACCTCAAGGGTTCCTAACTCATCTTCCAAGGCACCAACCTGTGTCTATGAGGCTCCAACTCGCTTCATTTCGTCAAGATATTTGGTTATACTTACGGCTCCCAATGTCTTATTCAACAAGCCCCGACAATCTTAAGCTTACTCTTCACCGTAATTTACACATCATGTCATCAATGACAAAATTTTCTTCGTAAAAGGTGTCACCGTTGCTCTTCATCATACCTAAAACAATTTCTTCAAGGTTACCTCATGATGGCTTTTCAATAATACATCATGTCCTCCAAAATCTTCCAATTCAACTTCTCTACAAGGGCTCAACAACCGCTTCACAATGATGTCTTCATGATGTCTTCAATACCTTCTCAAGGTATACACCAACAATCCTCCAAGTGCTTTATAATGTTTTTTCCATGTCTACCGTCTAGACGTATTTCAAAGAATCGCCAACCACTGCCCCTAATGGATCTCTAACAATACTAGAGATGCTCCAAACTTCTTAATTCATTAATGCTCCTTCAACAAGACCGAAGAAAGCCTTCAAAGGTCTACAAATGTGGTTTCTCAATCACCGGTCTAAATATGATGATCATCGCTCCAAATGCGATGATCACTACTCCAAATATGATGCCCAAAACCACCGATATAATTTTTTCCTCCAAACAAGTCCAAAGAAATGAGCTCCAAAAAACAACTATCCAACCACCTCTCTATAGATTCAAGCTCATCGAGAGATCACATTAAGTCTAAGCCTTTGTAGTAGTAATTGTCCACGGTACGTAGATGTTGAGGTAAGGTCCAAGCTAGTTAAAGGATCGTCCCGAAGCTTGCGCCTTCTCCATAAGTGATTTATGTTATAATGATCGCAAATAACTGCAACGTGGTTGTCACAAGTTCCAAGACCGCAAAGAAGTCCGAGCCTCTTGGTAACCACAGTCTGATCTCCACAATAATTATCCGAGCTTCATAAAACAACTTAATAAACCGAGTTGAGGCAGATGCGAGTCCGAGGATGTAGTCCTTCCACAAGACCTATCACGGGTTTTCTACACTAAGAGATCATTGTAAAACACATATTCAAGCTTCTATAGTTGTCATAGTTTTTGTAGTCCTTGCCACAGTAGCCGAGGTGAGGTCAGCACTTCGTCCATAGGTTTGTTATTGATTTGAGCCTCCAAGAAATTTTTCACAATATTGTGACTGTCCGAGATGTAGTGCTTCAAAATTCTACCATATGACACCGAGTTGCAATGTAGTCCGAGTTGGAAAGGATACCTCAATAAAGAATTTCCCAACAAGGATATCCTTAATGTCCTCGGCCTCTCGTGCTTCTAATTTTAATTATGTGTTTTTCACCGAAATTGGATGATGGAATGTCAATTTAGATGTCATATATATACTAGTTTTGATCATAAACGAAAAGACACATCCCTTCGGCAGTGAACATGAGCCTACAATGTCGGCTTAGGTCGGCTCACTTGACAAATTTACCTAAACTTGAAAATCAATAAATTTTCAAACCGCTTAGAGTTTCAAAAATATGTACTTGGAAAGGAAAATTTGTGCTCTTCAAGATGGTGTAGGTTTCATTAAGGAATTTTTCCTCTAACATAGTAACATTTTTTTAATGTGACCGATTATTTATGAGTGCATAAATGGAGGCAGTGGAAGAATGACTTTAAGTGTAGAGCCTCATGGTTTGATTTATTCTTAGATTGTCTCCATAATCATGCCTTAGCCTTCTTCAACATAGTGTCACCATCATCATGTCCTTCTTCAACATAGGGTCATTAGGTCAACTATCCTTAAGATAGTGCAGATATTGCATCAAACAAGTGCAAGATCATTACAAAATTTTCATGATAAGGGACATCAAGCTTCACATCATTGGAGATTTTTCATGTCATCATCAAATTATCTGGAGGTAGAACATGTAATCATGTAGTGTTATCATAAATATTTCATTGAGTGTAGGACATATCATCGTGTGTATGTGTTATAGTCCTTCATCAAGTGCAGTGATATGATAGTCTTCCATTATGATCATCAAGATACATGATTGACACTTCATTTTTGTCTTGACATCTTGAACAAGAGTTGTAATTGTTGGGGTTCCCATGTTTTGGCAAGGTTGGAAATACCAAAATATGAGACAATATCAAACCACTTTCAGACCTCAGGATCTAGCCCTCCTGGGTCCATAGAGGGAACTCTCTATGAAATGTCAAAGGTATATGACTTTGAGGCTTAGTGTTAAAATCTTAGGCTAGTTATAAGGCTCAGGGTTTGTTTGTTTAACTGTTTGTTTGGTTGTTGGCTATTAGGATAGAAGGGTTCAATGTAAGACAAGGATGAGAAAAGAGGAGTTGGGTAGAGGTGAAGTATTCCAGGGAGCATTCAAAACCATTGGGCAATGGAGTCAAGAAAGGATTTGCCTGTTAATCAACATGCAGGCTTTCAATTGGGCTAGTCATCTAAAACGTTGGATCTTAAAGATGATTGTGGTATGGGATGGTAAGGGAGGAGGAAACAACATAGATTAGACACAAAGTTAAAGACCAGCTGGTCACACAAGGATCCTAGTGGACAGGGCTAACTCTAATCCCCAGTGTTCCCAAATCTTCCAGCTAAATCCCAACAAGAGCATCTAAGAACAGATTCATTTAATTCATACATCAGAGAGCAGGAAATAACATCCACTACACTGGTTAAATCAATCTGAAATCAATTCTTAGATAACACATTTAGTGGAAAACATCAAAGGCAAGGAGATCAGAAACATAGGGTACCTAACAAGGGTAAATCCTATGCCAATATTCTGATGCAAGCCAGTAGAAATGAAATGAAATGAAATGAAATATAGAGACAGGAAAACATCACCGTTGCTTTAGATCAGGATCCAAAGAAAAGTGCTTGTCATATTAAATAGCAATACCAGTCAGGTACAACATTGCCAATAGCTGAATACTCAGTCTGAAAACATCTTCCTCAACCTATCTTACAACTTTACATAGAGACTTATCTCAAGAGAAACAGCTTGCAATTCTCTGATAACTGATCAACAACCTTTACAATGAATTTCTTTATCAATTTATAGCTCTAGTGGAGTAGAGAAGGTAGGTGAAAAACTAAATGCAGCATTAAAAACTCAGGAGAGGGAGGAAACTGAAGCCCACTCTGTATAAATTCTGTGCATTAATCTGTAGCGCTCTTGGGTGAAAGAGTGGTCTTCATCAGGTTTCCATTTACTCTAGGTATGACTCTGATGTACTCTGCTACAGCATTCTGTAGTACTTCTGGTGAACTGAACAAAAGGTAAATAATGATTGAGAAGTCCACCATACTTGTGAAACAAATGCTTTGATAGCAGCAGGACTATTGTCAGAATAGAAAATATCTCTAGAACACGACATAGATTGAACATTGCATGGGCACTTTGTCCTTTCGTGGGAAAACATTCTGCTGATGTGAAAACCCCGATGATATGGTTTTCTGCGTGCTGTACCCTCTGTGTGATCCATGATGTCGCTAATCTAGTGCTTTGCCTCTAAACCATTATATTAAAGCTCAAAAATCTTCAACACTGAACGTTGATCTCGCTGATCATTAGCTGGTATTTCTTTGCCGCTTCATAAATGTCTTAATCTACCAAAATCTGGGCCTTAATGGCACCGGATAGTTTCTTCGCAGAGATCGAACTGTCCTTGGATAATATTTATGCCACCGCTACCTTTCTGTACATTTCCCTGTAATACTAGATTCCAGATTCAATTCCCCTTGCGCAACGCGCCATTAAGGTAGCACATATGAACCATGGCGGTTTTCCGCCTCTCTGCAACCCTACAAAATATGAAAACTGGTTAAGAAAACCGTGCATGGGGGTCGGATGATGTGGACGACTGCGAGGATGATAGTGGGACTACGGAGAAATGGCGAAAAAATGCAGAGGAATGGTGGAGAGATGCTTTTGGTGGAGGTTGGTGGAATAAAAAGAATTTTAAACATGAAAACGAATGTTTGACCATGGAATGAACATATATAACGAGGGTGGGTGGATGTACGATGGAGACACGTGGAGAAGTGACGTGGCGGGATGGGGTTACGGCGGGACTGAGAATGAATATGGGTTGTTCGATCTTGGGAGGAGACCGATGGTGGACAACACATCGGAGGGAAATGGACAGTGGACCAAGAGTACGGATGACTCTAATTAACCCATGCGCAACTTCGCGGAGTGACAGTCGTTGGATGGACGATTGCAGATCTGATGGCGTACAGTGATATCGCACCGCAGGAAACGTCGAATGATAACGCGTGATGAGATGGTGGTTTTCAAACAGTGTCGCTGCCACACGTCATTTGATGAGTGGAATCGCTGCGAAAATGGAAAAACCACCCACCTTCGAAAGGCAGTGCGATGGAAACCAGCGGGTTCTGTACAGTGAGCGAGTGCGGGGACCATAGGCAGACGAGGAATATGGACCATCGGATTTGGGGTTTTAAATGGACGATTATGATGTGATGAATGGGCGGCAAATGGAGTGAGCGGTGGGTGCGATGGATGGGGCAAGGGCGGCGATCACTGTCCATTCTATTTAGATCAACGACTGTAAACGCGCCCGATGAAAAAATGCAATAAGTGCCTTTCGTTGAGCGCTCGGTTCTAGAATTCGGTCATGTGAAGGGAAAGGGGCGGGGGCTAGGCCGAAAGGGGCTAAGAGCCAGACTATGCAGAAGACATGGTTTTTGGCCATTTTTAACGAAAATCAAGGCCATAATGGTTAACGATAGAGAAATAAAGTGGGCTCCTGGCTAAACCAAGGGTGGATGTGTGGTTTAAAGGGGATTTTGGGGAGGATTTAAGGGGGAATTTGACAAGGGGAAAAACAAGGGTTAAAATGGGGTAAACTGCAGGGGTACAAGGGGTGAATCAGACCTTTAGGAGCACAATTTTTGCAATTAGAGAGGCTTCATAATGGGAAATAGCAGAGGGGATTTCCTCACAGGGCACAGGCACAGGAGACTTCAAGGATGATGTGACACCAGGGGAGATGCATTCATTGAAGGCTCAAAAACAATTTAGCCCCTTACTTTTCTTGCCAAAAATTTATAGGAGGCTAATAGTGGCTCCACATGGGGATGGCTTCTTCTTGAAGGAGTTAAGAATTTAGAAAATAAATATTTGGTGTAGGCCAGGTGCCTGCTGCTTGAGCCACCTTTCTTCTTTGATTTTCAGTTTCCACAAAAATGATGGATCAGTAGGAACATTTGCAAATCATCTACCTACCCATCCTACAATCCTAGCATTTTTTCTTCTCGGGTGCATTTGAACTAGTAGACCCTTTACATCATTTATTTTTATAGCAGAAAATAAACCTATTCTAAATCTACCCTTATTGCTCCATGAGACAAGATTAAATTGTTGGTCTCACATGTTTCTCTACCTAATCTAATATCTGTTGCGTTTAAACTGTCCAGCAGATTTCTTCTCTATATTCTACAATAGAAATGTAAAAACAGTCAAACTAGGATTGGACAGTCTAGTTTGTTGTGGGTCCAAGGCATAAAGACAGTTGCACATGGACAAAAACTTGCAGAAAATTGAAAACAAAACTTTGAAGGCTTGAAATCTAAAGCTTGAAGTATCCTTCTTTCTTTTGTGACTCAAGTTTTGAGCTTGTTAGAGTCACTTTCTTTTCTTCATTTCAGCTCTGGTTTTGGGCATGTTAGAGCTGATTCTTTCTTCTTCTTTGCTGGTCCAGATTTTGAGCAAGTTAGGACTAGCTACTTTGCTTCCTTTGGCTCAGGTTTTGATCATATTAGAGCCAATATTTTGTATTTCAGAGGTTCATGTTTTGAGAATGTCTGAACCTCTCCTTTCTCCCTGTTTTTTCAAACATTTTCTCTTTTTCTTGAAAACAAAACACTGCAATGGTATGTACAATGGAAATGGAAACTGGAAATTGGAAATCAGTGGAAGTAGTGTTTGAGCATCCTACCATTGACAGGACTCCCAGACAGCTCTGTACCATATAATTCTTGTAGAAAAAAGGCATTTGGACCCACAGTGACCTGAATGATGTATGGACCTTGCCACAAACTATCAAACTTGCCATGTTTTCCTTTATCCTCTCTCCTCAAATCCCACTTCATAACTTTATCTCCAATTTTAAAATCAGTAGCTTTGGTTCTCTTGTCAAACAACTTCTTTATGTTTTCCTGAAATTTGATAGCTCTGTTACAGACCTCTTCCCTTGTTTGCTGGAGATGAATTTTCTGGTTTATCCTTCTCACCATACTGTCTTCTTCTGTCTGGATCTCTTGGACAAGTTTGATCACTGGTACACCCAAACTGGTAGGAAAAACTGCTTCTGTCCCATAGACCAGCTGATATGGTGACATGCCAATGGATTTCTTTTTTGTGAGCCTGTCAGCCCACAAGACATGCACTAACTTGTTATGCCATGAATTTTTGTTCTCTTCCGACAGCTTTTTGATGATGGCCACTAGGCTCTTGTTCGATGATTCAGCTAAGCCATTACCTTGAGGGTAATAGGCAGTTCAATGACCAAGTGCTATTTGATACCTGTGACAAAAATCAACCATTTTCTTGGATCCAAAAGCAACAGCATTATCGGTGATTATTTTCCTCGGGCAGCCAAACCGAGAGAGGATATGACCTTCTAGGAACCTAATGATGACTGAATCTGTGGCATTCCTAGTTGGTATGGCCTCTATCCACTTAGTGAAATAGTCTGTGGCTGTTAGGATCCATTTGTGTTGTGCAGAAGAAGCTGGGTGAATTTCTCCTATAAAATCTAGGCCCCATTTCATAAAAGGACCTTCCACAGTGATGGGTTGTAAAGGGAGGGGGAGGCGTTTTCTCTTGCCTTCAAAGATCTGGCATTTGTGGCAGGCAATTATCATCTTATATACATCATTGAAGAGTGTGGGCCAATAATAGCCAGCTCTGAGTATTTTGTTTGCAGTGGCCTTCCAGTTCAGGTCGCCTCCACACTCTCCTGCATGGAATTCTCGTTTAATATTTTCTGCTTCAGACTCAGGCAAACATTTAAGCAATAGGTAATTTGGATTTTTCAAGTATAAACCTTCATTCATTATGCAATAGCTTCTAGCTTTTAGCTTTAAGAATCTGGCCTTGGTCTTTGATAGTTCAAGAGGGGCATTGAGGTGTGTAAGCACATACAAAATGTCAGAATACCAAGGAGAGCTCTGAAACTTCTCTTCAATAGTGGGATTAGGAAAACCTTCCTGCTCATCCAAGGCATTTACCATGTTAATTTCAAGGGCTTGCAGATTCGATTCAGCCATTAATTTAGCTAAGCCCTGACCTTTGATCAGTTTGGTGGGTTTTATCTCAAGGTCGTACTCTAAAATCACAGCAATCCATTTGCCCATCTTCCCATCTGGGTCTTGGGACAATATATCTTTGACTACGATGTTAGGCACATAAGCTATGGTGTTGGAATGCAATATGTACACCCTAAATTATTTTAAGGCCTTGACTAAGGCATAGGCCTGTTTTTCCATTATATTTTATTTCAAGGGTGCATCTCTTAGTGCTTTGCTGAAAAAGGCAATTGGCTGTTCCATTCCCTCAGGATTTTTCTGTAGTAGAACTGCAGCCACTGTGTGCTTAGAGGAAAATGAAAATATCAGGAAATCCTTTGAGAAATTGGGGCTGATCAGAACAAGATCTTAGGTGAGTGCAAGTTTTACTGATTCAAAATATTGTTTAGCTCCAACAGTCCATTTAACTCCTTCACCTTTCTTCAGTATGTTAGTCATATTCCTAAGGTGTTCAGCTAGGTTGGGAATAAACCTCCTAAGGAAGTTAATTTTCCCAATGAAGGACAGTAATTATTTGATGTTTCTTGGGTGTGTGATCTGTAGTATTCCCTCAACTCTTTGTAGGTCTATCCTAATTCCCTTTTCAGATATAATGTGGCCAAGAAGCTTTCCCTCTTGCAGCCCAAATACAGTCTTTTTAGGATTTAGTGATAGACCAAACCTTCTACATTTCTCAAACACTCTTCTCAGATGTTCTAGGTGTTCTTCCTCAGTATTGGAGTAGACTGTTATGTCATCCAAATAGACGACAATAAAGTGTCCTATTTCATCTGAAAAAGCTATATCCATTGCTCTTTGGAAGGTGGCTCCAGCGTTCATCAGTCAGAAGGGCATTTTTACATACATGAAAGTGCCCCATGGAGTGGTAAAAGCTGTCTTTAGTTGATCTTCTAGGAGTACTAAAACTTGGTTGTATCCTGAAAAACCATCTAACAGAGAAATCCTTTTCGAGCCCACTACCTTCTGTAGAATGTGTTCCATTTTTGGCAAAGGATAATTGTCTTTGAGTGAGGCTCTATTGAGATTTCCGAAGTCTATACACAACCTGATTTTCCCTATTTTCTTTCTCACGGCCACTAAATTTGATACCCTATCAGAGAACCTCACAGGAACTATTATTCTTGTCTCATACATATTTTTAATCTCCCTTTCAACTGCAGGCAATTGTTTCGGGTTTATTCTACAAAGTTTCTGCCTGAAGGGTTTTTTATTTTCTCTTAAGGTTATTTTGTGTTGTATGATGTTCGTGTCATAAGCCTTTAAATATTCATAACTCCACGAAAACACGTCAATAAATTCCTTAAAAAGGTAAATGTATTTCTTTTTCATTTCCGCGGGTAAGGATTTAGCCAATTTAATCATTCTGGGTTTATCTTTTGTGCCTATGTTGCATTCTTCAACGTCAGAGTCTGCGTGTTCTATGGTAGAATTTTTTTCCACATCATCAAAGTCAAACAGGTCCTATAACGGCACTAGACCTCGAGGTATGTTCCTATCTTTGGCCTGCAGCACCTCAACTTCTTCACTATCTGCATTTTCACATTTTTTTTTTGAATTTCCAGTCTGTTCGTTTAAAGTGTTTATTTCTATGTTACAGGGTGTCACTTCTTCATCTGAGGACTCTTCACTTAGGTAGCTACTGTCAGATTTGGAGTCTGGATCAGAAAATTCAAACTCATTTCTGCCTACCAGGAAGTCTTCAATCTATTTATCACCCTCGAAGACCTGCCAATATTTTTCATTATCTGGCACTGCAGGTCTAAATTTGGTTTGTATTATGATTTGCTGATCGCTTGGAGTCTTAGGGTATGAACTAGCTAAGTAAGCTAATCCGTTTGCAATGACATTTTGACTCCTAGGAACAAACACTAATTCGTATTCAACAAAGGTTTTCAGTAAATCCATAGTGTCGTTCCTATATGTTCTCAGCCTAGGATGTTTCACTGTGTACTCACCATTCACCTGTTTGATAATCATCTCAGAGTCCCCAAGCACAGTTATCCTACGGGCTCCTATTTTTTTCAACAGAGTTAAGCCTAGGATAAGAGCCTCATATTCTACAATATTGTTTGTACATTTGAAGTGCAGGTTGTAGGCATGGCTCTCTACGTAATCACTCCCTGGGTTATGTATCCACACTCCGGCTCCAACAGTTCTCTTGGTGCATGACCCATCGAAAATCATCTCCCACAAGGGTTCATTTTTTTATTTATCAACACTTCCTCCCCTACAGCTGGGTTCGCCATTATGTTGCATTATAGAAGCTGTACTAGCCTGTGGGTTGTTATGTTTTTCGTCATGGGTGTGGGAATCAGAGAGGTGACTAGTTGGCTGATTGCATTCTATTTCTGGTTCACTTTGAGCTTTTGTTTCAGTGCACTGTTCAAAGTTTTCTACGTCTTTATCTTCTGAGTCTAGAGTGGCCATTATGTTAAAGTCCATGGCCTCTGTTTCCTCGTTTGTATCTCTGTTTTTGGACTCTGATCCTTCTAAGGATTCATCATTACAAAAGATGAAGGAGTCAAGGTTTGTATGTACAGAGAATAAAGGAGAGTTTTCGGGCTTTTCAGGGCCACTAACCAGGATATTCATTTGTGCCTCTCTGTACAGTCTTCTAAGTTGGCCAAAGATTGGGATTGTGGCATAAGCCCCATCCATCTGCATAGTTCCCTATAGCTTGGCTCCCCATGATCTCGATAGAAACATGCCATACTTGGGTGGCGCATCTGCCACAACAACATCCATGACCATACATTTTGCTGGAATCTGGGTAAGGCTCACACATAAATCTTTGATCAAGCCAAGACACTTTACCCTACTAGAATCAAATGAATATAAGTCTTTATAGGGACGGGTTATCTCTAGGCCTAATCTTTCCATCACTACTTTAGGCATTAGGTTGTGTGATGCCCCAGAATCATGCATTGCATTGTGGAGAATCTTATCATGGATATTAAGACTGATATAGAAAGGTGGCACTACCCCTTCCTGAAACTTTCCTTCTATCTTAGGACCAAACAGAAGGGCAAGTTGATCATCACTCAGATTTACAATGTCATTGTTCTCACCTAAATTTAATGCCTTCAAAATTTGGCCTTTATATATGTCCTAAGTGGCCAGCTCAGAGAGTGGGACAGAGATTTTAATTTTTGCAATCTCACTCTCCAAATTGAAAGTGGACTGACTCTTTGGAATGTTCAACTTTGTTTTGTTAGCCACTACCTTAGTGGCTGAATCAGTGTGTTGATTCTCACTATGTACAGTGTTAGAAACTGTTTGATCAGGAGAACTAACTGCAGTGTTAGTACTACTTGTTGGTTGACTGTGTGTATTAGTGTTTTGGTTGTCTTTTTCTTTGTTCTTTCTAGAACTCTCAGCTGCTGATTTGTTACTTTCAACAGTCACTTTAGAAGTTTTCTCAGGTCCTTTCTTGATGTTGACTTCAGAAGCTTTTGGTTTGGAAGTTTCTTGGCTCTTTTTTCTTCTAAGTTCATATTGTTCTCTGACCTGCATCATGGCATTTTCAAACCCTAACCTGTAATCCTCAGTTTCTAACCATTCCTCATCCCAATATGAGGGTGAGGGCTGATCTTCTTCCGTGTAACAGTTGTGGATTGAATTTTCTGTTTCAAACATGTTTATTTTATTCCCCTCAGACTCTTCTATGATTCCCTCCTCTCCATCTAAAAATTTCTCTTGGAATGGGGGAATAACTTACTAATCTGATTCTGTTTGTCTGTTGGGAGTGGCATTGTTTCTTCTAAATTTTTGGTTCTGGATATGGTTTTGATTTCTGTTTTGGTTACTAACTGTGACAACCATTTTTTCCATCATTTGGTATAGCTTCTCCACTTTTTTATATAGGTGGTCATGATTTGGATTAGATGTGGAAGCTACATTGTCATCTCTATATGTTACCCTTCTCTCAGCTCTCAATCTCACTCTTTTCTCAATCATATTAGCCTCTACACTCACTGCTCCCTTTTGCATGTCTTCTAGTGTGTTATAGTCTCTCTCCCTAAGCTAGTAGGCCATGTCAGCATCAAAATCTTCAGGATATTTCGCTAGAGCCATACCTTGGGGAGGTTTCATATGTGGAGAAAGAGCACTATAAATGTTTTTAAACCTTGTTGTGTAATCATGGAAACTCTCTCCTACGTTTCTTTTAAGGTTCATATATTCTGCTAGGAGTTAGCGAGGGTTGGCCTTAACTTCCCATTTGTTTATGAAGGTCTGATATAAAGCAGGGAGGTCTTGGATACTATTAGGAGGTAGGCCTTTGAACCATTTCTTCACATCACCTCCTAAGATCTGGGCAAAGATTCTCATTTTGACTGTATCATCATCTATCTCCATGTAGTCAAAATAATCTTCCATCCTATCTACATGGTGTTGTGTTGTGGCAGATTCTTTGGTAGTGAAGTGCGGGATTTTTTATTGATAATCATTAGGTAAAGGTACTAGAGGCTGGGGTAAAACCAAAGGTGCATACCAGGCTGCCATAGTGATGTCTTGATGAGGTAAAGGGTTAACTTGAGCATCTGGTATATGGATGACAGGGATACTAGGACCAGTAGAGGTTTGTTGAGCAGATCTAGGGTGGGAGAGTCCCAAGTTTTGAATGAATTGAATGTCTAGAGGTGTGGATGGAGGGGTGTCTCTGTCCCTAATGTGTTTACCACTTTGAGGTGGTGAATCAGGAAGCTCAAGGTCTAGCTGATCTAGATCTCTGAATGACCTAGTTCTTGGTAATCTATTAGGTAGGTCTAGGTCAAGATGAAAGTGTGATAGAGCTGTAAGGTCTTTTGGTGCAGAGTTAGCTCTATATATGTGACTGGAAATAGTTTATCTTTTAGGTGCAGGTGATTTCTTGAGGATGCTCTCAAGTGTATCAACTATTTTAGGTGGGTTTGGGTCAGGATAAGCTCTTGTGTGAATGGTTCTGAAAGCCAGAATGTTGTTTTCCAATCAAGTAGCTTAACCCTACTTGTTGCTTCTATTGTGTTTGATGTTTTTATGGAGGCTGGTCTCCCAGTGGAGTCTTATGTGAAACCAAGATGTATCAGCAGGCCTACTGATCACCAGTGGAATCTTTTAATCATTTAGGAATTATGGAGTCACCAGGTGGAAGGTTTAGGATGTTTCTGGAGGGTACACCATCCACCACAGTGCTTGTGAGATGTCCCTCTTCAAGGATATCTTCCAAACACAAGAAACTCTAACCAGAGATTGGCTGGGAGGGCATTTACTAGATATGTCACCTCTGAAAGAGTGTGATATCTGGAGGCTACCTGGCCCTTTCCAGACTCTGTCTAAGAGTACGGGAGAAACACAACAAATGGTATAGAGTTTGATGTTTGAATAAGAGTGTTGAACTGCAAACCTAACCAGAGATTGTAGGTTTTTGAGGTTCTTATGATGTAGGAAGGTGAAAAATACTCATAATTTCCCTAGTATGGTCACCATTATGTTGGGGTTCCCATGTTTTGGCAAGGTTGGAAATACCAAAAGATGAGACAACATCAAACCACTCTCAGACCTCAGGATCTAGCCCTCCTGGGTCCAGAGAGGGATCTCTCTATGATATGTCAAAGGTATATGACTTTGAGGCTTAGTGTTAAATTTTTTGGCTAGTTATAAGGCTCAGGGTTTGTTTGGTTGCTGGATATCAGGATAGAAGGGTTCAATGTAAGACAAGGATGAGAAAAGAGGAGTTGGGCAGAGGTGAAGTATTCTAGGGAGCATTCAAAACCATCGGGCAATGGAGTCAAGAAAGGATTTGATTGCTAATCAACATGCAGGCTTTCAATTGGGCTAGTCATCTAAAACGTTGGATCTTAAAGATGATTGTGGTATGGGATGGTAAGGGAGGAGGAAACAACACAGATTAGACACAAAGTTAAAGACCAGCTGGTCACACAAGGATCCTAGTGGACAGGGCTAACTCTAATCCCCAGTGTTCCCAAATCTTCCAGCTAAATCCCAACAAGAGCATCTAAGAACAAATTCATTTAATTCATACATCAGAGACCAGGCAATAACATCCACTACACTGGTTAAATCAATCTGAAATTAATTCTTAGATAACACATTTAGTGGAAAACATCAAAGGCAAGGAGAGTAGAAACATAGGGTACCTAACAAGGGTAAATCCTATGCCAATATTCTGATGCAAGCCAGTAGAAACGAAATGAAATGAAATGAAATACATAAACAGTAAAACATCATCGCTGCTTTAGATCAGGATCCAAAGAAATGTGCTTGTCATATTAAATAGCAATACCAGTCAGGTACAACATTGCCAATAGCTGAATACTCAGTCTGAAAACATCTTCCTCAGCCTATCTTACAACTTTACATAGAGACTTATCTCAAGAGAAACAGCTTGCAATTATCTAATAATTGATCAACAACCTTTACACTGAATTTATTTATCAATTTATAGCTCCAGTGGAGTAGAGAAGGTAGGTGAAAAACTAAATGCAGCATTAAAAACTCAGGAGAGGGAGAAAACCGAAGCCCACTCTTTATAAATTCTGTGCATTAATCTGTAGCGCTCTTGGGTGAAAGAGTGGTCTTCATTAGGTTACCATTTACTCCAGGTATGACTCTGATGTACTCTGCTGCAGCATTCTGTAGTACTTCTAGTGAACTAAAAAAGAGGTAAATAATAACTGAGAAGTCCGCCATACTTGTGAAGAAAATTCTTTGATAGCACCAGGACTGTTGTCAGAATAGAAAATCTCTCTAGAACACGGCATAGATTGAACACTGCATGGGCGCTTTGTCCTTTCGTAGGAAAACATTCTGTTGATGTGAAAACCCCGATGATATGGTTTTCTGCGTGTTGTACCCTCTGTGTGATCCATGATGTCACTAATCTGGTGCTTTGCCTCTAAACCATTGTATTAAAGCTCAAAAATCTTCAATACTGAATGTTGAGCTCGCTGATCATTAGCTGGTATTTCTCTGCCGCTTCATAAATGTCTTAATCTGCCAAAATATGGGATTTAATGGCGCCGGATAGTTTCTTCGCGGAGATCGAACTATCCTTGGATAATATTTATGTCGTCGTTACCTTTCCGGAAATTTCCCTGTAGTACTAGCTTCAAGATTCAATTCTCCTTGCGCAACGCACCATTAAGGTAGCACATATGAACCATGGCGGTTTTCCACCTCTCTGCAACCCTGCAAAATACGAAAACTGGTTAAGAAAACTGTGCATGGGGGTCGCATGATGTGGACGACTGTGAGGATGATAGTGGGACTGCGGAGAAAGGGTGAAAAATGTAGAGTAATGGATAGAAACATGCCATACTTGGGTGGCACATCTGCCACAACAACATCCATGACCATACATTTTGTTGGAATCTGGGTAAGGTTCACACATATATCTTTGATCAAGCCAAGACACTTTACCCTACTAGAATCAAATGAATATAAGTCTTTATAGGGACGGGTTATCTCTAGGCCTAATCTTTCCATCACTACTTTAGGCATTAGGTTGTGTGATGCCCCAGAATCATGCATTGCATTGTGGAGAATTTTATCATGGATATTAAGACTGATATAGAAAGGTGGCACTACCCCTTCCTAAAACTTTCCTTCTATCTTAGGACCAAACAGAAGGGCAGGTTGATCATCACTCAGATTTACAGTGTCATTGTTCTCACCTAAATTTAATGCCTTCAAAATTTGGCCTTTATATACGTCCTAAGTGGCCAGCTCAGAGAGTGGGACAAAGATTTTAATTTTTGCAATCTCACTCTCCAAATTGAAAGTCGACTGACTCTTTGGAATGTTCAACTTTGTTTTGTTAGCCACTGCCTTAGTGGTTGAATCAGTGTGTTGATTCTCACTATGTACAGTGTTAGAAACTGTTTGATCAGGATAACTAACTGCAGTGTTAGTACTGCTTGTTGGTTGACCGTGTGTATCATTGTTTTGGTTGTCTTTTTCTTTGTTCTTTCTAGAACTCTTAGCTACTGATTTGTTACTTTCAGCAGTCACTTTAGAAGTTTTCTCAGGTCCTTTCTTGATGGTGATTTCAGAAGCTTTTGGTTTGGAAGTTTCTTGGCTCTTTTTTCTTCTAAGTTCATATTGTTCTCTGACCTGCATCATGGCATTTTCAAACCCTAACCTATAATCCTCAGTTTCTAACCATTCCTCATCCCAATATGAGGGTGAGGGCTGATCTTCTTCCGTGTAACAGTTGTGGATTGAATTTTCTATTTCAAACATGTTTATTGTATTCCCCTCAGACTCTTCTATGATTCCCTCCTCTCCATCTAAAAATTTCTCTTGGAATGGGGGAATAACTTACTGATCTGATTCTCTTTGTCTGTTGGGAGTGGCATTGTTTCTTCTAAAGTTTTGGTTCTGGATATGGTTTTGATTTCTGTTTTGGTTACTAACTATGACAACCATTTTTTCCATCATTTGGTATAGCTTCTCCACTTTTTTAGATAGGTGGTCATGATTTGGATTAGATGTGGAAGCTACATTGTCATCTCTATATGTTACCCTTTTCTCAGCTCTCAATCTCGCTCTTTTCTCAATCATATTAGCCTCTACACTCACTGCTCCCTTTTGCATGTCTTCTAGTGTGTTGTAGTCTCTCTCCCTAAGCTAGTAGGCCATGTCAGCATCAAAACCTTCAGGATATTTCGCTAGAGCCATAACTTGGGGAGGTTTCATATGTGGAGGAAGAGCACTATAAATGTTTTTAAACCTTGTTGTGTAATCATGGACACTCTCTCCTACGTTTCTTTTAAGGTTCATATATTCTGCTAGGAGTTGGCGAGGGTTGGCCTTCACTTCCCATTTGTTTATGAAGGTCTGATATAAAGCAGGGAGGTCTTGGATACTATTAGGAGGTAGGCCTTTGAACCATTTCTTCACATCACCTCCTAAGATTTGGGCAAAGATTCTCATTTTGACTGTATCATCATCTATCTCCATGTAGTCAAAATAATCTTCCATCCTATCTACATGGTGTTGTGCTGTGGCAGATTATTTGGCAGTGAAGTGCGGGATTTTTGATTGATAATCATTGGGTAAAGGTACTAGAGGCTGGGGTAAAACCAAAGGTGCATACCAGGCTGCCATAGTGATGTTCTGATGAGGTAAAGGGTTAACTTGAGCAGCTGGTATATGGATGATAGGGATACTAGGACCAACAGAGGTTTGTTGAGTAGATTTAGGGTGGGAGAGTCCCAAGTTTTGAATGAAGTGAATGTCTAGAGGTGTGGATGGAGGGGTGTCTCTGTCCCTAATGTGTTTACCACTTTGAGGTGGTGAATCGGGAAGCTCAAGGTCTAGCTGATCTAGATCACTGAATGACCTAGTTCTTGGTAATCTATTAGGTAGGTCTAGGTCAAGATGAAAGTGTGATAGAGCTGTAAGGTCTTCTGGTGCAGAGTTAGCTCTATAGATGTGACTGGAAATAGTTGATCTTTTAGGTGTAGGTGATTTCTTGAGGATGCTCTTAGGGTTATAAACTATTTCAGGTGGGCTTGGGTCAGGATAAGCTCTTGTGTGAATGGTTCTGAAAGCCAGAATGTTGTTTTCCAATCAAGCATCTTAACCCTACTTGTTGCTTCTATTATGTTTGATGTTTTTATGGAGGTTGGTCTCCCAGTGGAGTCTTATGTGAAACCAAGATGTATCAGCAGGCCTACTGATTGCAAGTGGAATATTTTAATCATTTAGGAATTATGGAGTCGCCAGGTGGAAGGTTTAGGATGTTTCTGGAGGGTACACCATCCACCACAGTGCTTGTGAGATGTCCCACTTCAAGGATATCTTCCAAACACAGCAAAATCTAACCAGATATTGACTGGGAGGGAATTTACTAGATATGTCACCTCTGAAAGAGTGTGAGATCTGGAGGCTACCTGGCCCTTTCCAGACTCTGTCTAAGAGTATGGGAGAAACACAACAAATGGTATAGAGGTTGATGTGTGAATAAGAGTGTTTAACTGCCAACCTAACCATAGATTGTAGGTTTTTGAGGTTCTTATAATGTAGGAAGGTGAAAAATACTCATAATTTCCCCAGTATGGTCACCATTATGTTGGGGTTCCCATGTTTTGGCAAGGTTGGAAATACCAAAAGATGAGACAACATCAAACCACTCTCAGACCTCAGGATCTAGCCCTCCTGGGTCCAGAGAGGGATCTCTCTATGATATGTCAAAGGTATATGACTTTGAGGCTTAGTGTTAAAATGTTAGGCTAGTTATAAGGCTCATGGTTTGTTTGTTTGACTGTTTGTTTGGTTGCTGGCTATCAGGATAGAAGGGTTCAATGTAAGACAAGGATGAGAAAAGAGGAGTTGGACAAAGGTGAAGTATTCCAGGGAGCATTCAAAACCATTGGGCAATGGAGTCAAGAAAGGATTTGATTGCTAATCAACATGCAGGCTTTCAATTGGGCTAGTCATCTAAAACGTTGGATCTTAAAGATGATTGTGGTATGGGATGGTAAGGGAGGAGGAAACAACACAGATTAGACACAAAGTTAAAGACCAGCTGGTCACACAAGGATCCTAGTGGACAGGGCTAACTCTAATCCCCAATGTTCCCAAATATTCCAGCTAAATCCCAACAAGAGCATCTAAGAACAGATTCATTTAATTCATACATCAGAGAGCAGGCAATAACATCCACTACACTGGTTAAATCAATCTGAAATCAATTCTTAGATAACACATTTAGTGGAAAACATCAAAGGCAAGGAGAGCAGAAACATAGGGTACCTAACAAGGGTAAATCCTATGCTAATATTATGATGCAAGCCATTAGGAACAAAATGAAATGAAATGAAATACATAGACAGGAAAACATCATTGCTGCTTTAGATCAGGATCCAAATAAATGTGCCTGTCATATTAAATAGCAATACTAGTCAGGTACAACATTGCCAATATCTAAATACTCATTCTGAAAACATCTTCCTCAGCCTATCTTACAACTTTACACAGAGACTTATCTCAAGAGAAACAGCTTGCAATTCTCTGATAATTGATCAACAACCTTTACAATGAATTTCTTTATCAATTTATAGCTCTAGTGGAGCAGAGAAGGTACGCTAAAAACTAAATTTAGCATTAAAAACTCAGGAGAGGGAGAAAACCGAAGCCCACTCTTTATAAATTCTGTGCATTAATCTGTAGCGCTCTTGGGTGAAAGAGTGGTCTTCGTCAGGTTTCCATTTACTCCAGGTATGACTCTGATGTACTCTGCTGCAGCATTCTGTAGTACTTCTGGTGAACTGAAAAAAAGGTAAATAATGACTGAGAAGTCTGCCATACTTGTGAAACAAATGCTTTGATAGCAACAGGACTGTTGTCAGGATAGAAAATCTCTCTAAAACACGGCATAGATTGAACATTGCATGGGCGCTTTGTCCTTTCGTGGGAAAACATTATGTTGATGTGAAAACCCCGATGATATGGTTTTCTGTGTGTTGTACCCTGTGTGTGATCCATGATGTCGCTAATTTGGTGCTTTTCCTCTAAACCATTATATTAAAGCTCAAAAATATTCAATACTGAACGTTGAGCTCGCTGATCATTAGCTGGTATTTCTCTGCCGCTTCATAAATGTCTTAATCTACCAAAATATGGGCTTTAATGGTGCTGGATAGTTTCTTTGCGGAGATCGAACTGTCCTTGGATAATATTTATGCCGCCGCTACCTTTCCGGACATTTCCCTGTAGTACTAGCTTCCAGATTCAATTCTCCTTGCGCAACGCGCCATTAAGGTAGCACATATGAACCATGGCGGTTTTCCGCCTCTCCGCAACCCTGCAAAATAAGAAAACTGGTTAAGAAAACTGTTTGGTCAATTTAGTGTGTCCTAAATTGCTGCATTTAATTGTCAATCCGGGAATCGTAAGCTGATGAAGTGCGGCGCACTATATGTGCAAGATAACCTCTTTCTTAACTTTTTGTCGTTTATGGTTTTTCTAAGGTGAAATGGAAATTCTAAAGTAAAAAACAAGCTTGGTTATAATTGTTCAAGGAAGTGATATCCCCTATAATGATTTACCAATCTCGAAACTTTAAAAGCAAATTGAAATTACAATGACAAAAGAAAGTAAACTGCTGAAATGGAAAGTGTTGTTAATCTAATGAATCAAAACAAGAAACTAGTGAATATGAAAACTAAAATATTCTTGCTGCCAACTGAACACAAAAGAAACTACGCTTATGGAAATTCAAAATTGCAATGAAAGAAATCTAAACCAGATTACATCAATTCATTTTCTGACCCTTCATCATTAGACCGACTGTTTTGGTGACTTGGAGATAATCATAAACAACGTATGCTTAATATATCTAATTTTGCAGAAAGAAAACTAATACTAAACTACACATTTCATCATGCAGCCCCTCACCATCAGTCCAGCTGTGGCTTTCGGAGGTAACCGAAGACGCTAAGAGCAGCTTAATATATCTAATTTTGCAGAAAGGAAACTAATACTAAACTACACATTTCATCATGCAGCCCCTCACCATCAGTCCAGCTATGGCTTTCGGAGGTAACTGAAGACGCTAAGAGCAGCTTAATATATCTAATTTTGCAGAAAGGAAACTAATACTAAACTACACATTTCATCATGCAGCCCCTCACCATCAGTCCAGCTGTGGCTTTCAGAGGTAGCTGAAAACACTATGAGTAGCTTAATATGTCTAATTTTAACTACTGAATCAGATAAGCAAAACTGAAGTGCACAAGACAAGACTGAAGTTAAACAAAGACTGTGGAAAGAAAACTAGCAGCAGAATAATGTCAGTTTCATATCATTAGCAAAAATACTATAAAAATGCCCCGGGCTGTCTACCTAAAACCTGCACAAGAAAACTGATCAGTGTTTTAACAATCATAAAAACATAAAAGACAGGAATGCAATGGAAATTACAGAAATGTATGAACAGAAATGAAACAACTATGAAATATGAACATGTAATGGGTTATGATACAATGACTGCTTAAAGAAATGAAATGAAAAATATAAACATTAATACAAAGAACCTCGGCTGAGCAGGGGCCCTCTACGCAGCTTTGGTAACGATCCTCAACACAAATTAAGTTATGAAAACATAGTTTTTCACATTAAAAAGCAAGTCATTACAGACTGGTGGTATTACGGCTCAAGGCAGTGTAATCACCACATAACAGAGTACGCACATCAACTCAACAGCTATATCAACTAACAACTATCAACTCACATTCACTAACTCTACGTGCGTATGCAAACGCTCTTTATAAAGCAACAAAATGTAACTGTCTCCTGAAGTTTATGATAGCAGCCAGCACGTAGACCACTAAGGCCATGGATATAGGAGTATGGCCATGTTGGAAAACGGATCTATGGAAGGTGGGCGCTT
Organism: Pinus albicaulis; assembly: GCA_034641835.2. NCBI lineage: Eukaryota > Viridiplantae > Streptophyta > Pinopsida > Pinales > Pinaceae > Pinus > Pinus albicaulis. The sequence goes on along the minus strand of CM076582.1, from coordinate 1,081,810,936 downwards.
GAATTCAACTCCAGAACTTTGCACAGATGTCAATTAACCTCTGCAAGCTTGGAAACGGCCGTATGGATGTTTATATGCCACGAAACAGAGTCCAGCCGACATAGAACTCCATAGTTGACTTCCACGTGGATGGCTTTGACCGCGGCTTTCTTTGATGAATTTACTTGAACCAATAGGACACGAACCATGTCCTTGTCATTCCTAGCCTGCCCATGTGGCTCGTTTCCTTCGTAGACACCTGTAACATCGATTTCCACAAAATAGCTGCGGAAAGTTGCAGCAGCTGCGGAAAGTGACAAGTTTCCGCAGCTATATGAACAAAATCTAAATCAAATAGAAAACACACAAACATAATTAAAAACCATGTTAGATACACTTTTGCACATGATATTGACAATTTTGGAGGTTTAGGTGAGTGAAAAAGATATGGAAAAGTGTATGGAAAAGAGGCAAATTCGGGACTCAACATACCCCCACTGTGAAGGTGTTGCATGTCCTCATGCAACCAAAATTTTGATACTCTCTGTTCAATTCATGTGTCAGGATACTTCAGCCAGCACATCTAACCCCCTTCTCTTCTTCTTTGGTACTGCCATCATTCTGGGTTTCTTCATGAGGCACCTGAATTTGATATTCACAAGTGCTCTGCTCAATTTTTGGCATTTCCTTTTTAGCTTCTTATTTTTGTTTTGCCAAATTACCAAATGTAACATAGTATTGTCATGGATAATCTTGTCCAGTTTGCCTTGCTCTTTGAGTGTTTCATTTTCATTTTTGATATGCCGATTCAAAAGCTCAAGCTCAAAAATCTCTTGTTTTAATGACTGAACCAAGTCATCCTGCAATGTATGAGGCTGAATAGAAGAGGTACTTGGGCCTGTGGCTGCCTTCTCCAAGGATTCTATATAATCATAGACCTCCTGCTGTTTTGGGTCTACTTCCGGTGTCTTTTTCATTGGATTGTCCTCAAAATGCTGCAAGGGAGAATTATGTTCAAAATTTGGCTGAGGAGAACTTTCATCAATATTTTGCTGAAAATAAGATGGAGTACGCTCATTGTCTGATTGGGAGTGAAAGGAGTCAGGTTCACTAACTGACTGAAATAAACTATGGTCAGTTGGAGACTGTTCAGATGTCTCTTCACCCAAATCAATGAAATGAGGACCTCTAATTTGTGTTTTTCTCAGTTTTCCCTTAAGCCTGCTGCTTCTCCTCACATGCTGTGGTACTCTACCCTTTTGTTCTTGTTTTCTTTTTTTTGCCTTTTTGGATAGAGATGACTGTTTTTGAAGAAAAATTAATCTCTCAGATAGAATTTGGTGATCTTCTTCTTCAGAAGAAGAAGTTTTATGGACAGCCTCAACAATTTCTTTCCCTTTTGATATTTTTGGCTTCTTAATTTTGATTTCCTTCTTCTTTCTTTTTACCAATCTCTCTTCTCTATCATTTTTCTTCATAGTAGAAGTATCTTGGATTTCATCTACTGTTCTTTTCCTTCTACTTCTTTTTGCTGTGCTAGCTGCGGGAACTTCCTGTGTAGGAGCATCTTAGGTTTCAACATCCATTTTCTTTCTTCTACTCCTTCTAATTGGATTACCTTCAGGAATTTCCTGAGGTTCTTCAAAGAAGTTTCTAACTAAGAATTGTTCCCATGTATCTTTTCTTTCTTTTAGCTCCTTTTCAATCAAAATTTTTATAAGCCCATGATGATATAAATGAGGCTCTACATCTCCTAGGTGTTTTTGCACAGTCACAGCCAATTTCTTCAAGCTATTGAATAGGAAATAAGGAAGATTGAGAGTTTGGTTTTCAAGGAAATTCATCAATATCCTAGTATGATACATGTACATAGAGCCAAGGCGGCCTTCACATGTGATAAATTTCTGAACAATGAGTAATAAAGTGGCCCATTCATCTTTTATTGCATGCACAGGGATTCCTCTTTTGAAAACAGTGATATCCATACCTTGATTTCGGAGGATTGTTCTCCATGCCTCATCACTGATACTTTTGTTTTTGAACCAACGTTCTCCTTCTTGAAGAAGCTCTGTGGTTGCTGCTATTGATGCTTCATTAACCAAAAACTTGAGGTCTCCCACTTCTGCTTCCGAGCCATCAAATGATCTTGCAAACGCTTTGGTAACTTCTCTGTGGTAACCCCGGAATTTCTGAATAAAACGCAGCCATTTAGCTTTTCTCAACATCTCTTTTTCTTGTGGAAATCCCTCTATGAACTTCGGTCCTTCCGGCTCTGCCCTTAATAATTTTCCCATTTTACTTCTCTGTGCTTCACGGCTTGCCTCTGTGAGGGTTTTAAGCGGAAATGGAACGATGGAATACACGGAGTCGAGCACAATGTTGTGGGGACGTTATCACAAAACGGAAATGAGCACCATACACAGAATGGAATAAGACTGTGGGTGAATATACGGGAATGAGAGTGAACAAAAGGAACGGAATGGAGTGAAACAGGGAATGAGAATGAGTAGAGTGAGGTTTTGTAAACACGACGGAGACACGACAAAGAGGTTAACAAAGCATAATGCATTCGGCCGCATTTTGAATTTTTGGTGGCTGTGTCATAAATATGAACACGTTTCAATCAATGATTATGAAGTTATGCGGCTTATAAGAGTCCTTTGTCAACTCAAATACGTATCATTATCTACGGTGGGCTATTTGAACATGAGTAAGAGTCGGAATTTCAATAATGAAACCGTTTGTGAATAAATGCAAGAGGATAACATAGAGATCGTGGAAGGTTACGGACTGTCAATATAATCACTGCACATTATGGGTAGAGCTCATAGTTTAAAATTACATAAAAATGTGTTTTTTTATACTATTTGAAATAAACTTTATTCATACCTTTGGAATCCTTGCTTTTGCCCTTGGTCTTCAACTGATTGATCTTCATTAGTGTCTTGAATGTCCCATTGATCCTCCTGCATTTTATTTCATGATTTATGAAAATAACAACTAACTGTACATTCTTTTTGAAAACAGAGTAGTAGTAGCTGCGGAATCTGCTTCTGGCTGCGGAAACTGGAGTCAGCTGCGGAAACAGATGTCAGCTGCGGAAACTGACACAGCTACTACTTGGCTGAAATAGAAATGAACAAATGACAAATGACCAGGTGGAAATGGTCATAAAAATATTTTTATTGATGGAATGGATGAGATGAAGTGGAATGAAGTGAAATGAAATGAAATGAAATGAAATGAAGTGGAATGAAATGGAGTGGAATGAAATGGAGTGGGTGGTGAGATGAAATGAAATAAAAGACAGAATTTTTTTTGGAAAATATAGAGTGTCAGGTATCCCTGATTTTCACTCCATATTTTCTGTATAAGACTGCCAATCAATGATTGGTTTTCAGGCTTATACCATTTTTTTTCTCTCTTTTTTTTTTTTTTTTTTTTTAACTTGAAAAACAAAAACTAGCTTGGTAGAGAAGAAGGATTCTTCTGTACCAGCCTGATTGCAGAACTTTCTTGAAACAAATTGACAAAATCCTCTTTAGAGAGTGGCTTATGATAAACTTTCAATCTATGGCCATTCACTAAAAGAGGAGTTTGAAACTCATCAATGGTCTTGATTCTTACAGCTCCATTGTTAAAGACCTTGTAAATCTCATATGGCCCAAGCCAATGAGTCTGAAATTTTCCTTGAAAGTCTTTAAACTTGGAGTCAAATAACAATGCCCAATCTCCTTCTTGAAACTTCTTCTCTTTGATATATTTGTCATGCCACTTAGTTCTTTGATATTGAACTAGATCGGTTCTTAGAATTGCTTCTTGTCTGATCTCATCTAGCTCATTCAATTGCTCCATTCTATGCTTTTGAGCTTCTGATAAGTCCATTCCCAACTGAACTGCTGTCTTGAAGGTCTTGACTTGGAACTCAATGGGGAACAAGACTTCTTTCCCATAAACAAGTTCATAGGGAGAATGTCCTGTTGTATTCCTCCATGTAGTTATGTAGGCCCACAAGGCTTCTGGAAGCCTTTCTGCCCAATCTCTTCTATGTAGATGAACAGTTTTGGTAATGATACTTTCAAGAACTTTGTTTGTGGACGCCACTTGACCATTTGCTTGTGGATGGTAAGGAGTAGATTTTCTGTGCTTGATTTTGTATTCTTCCATCAACTTCTCCACCAAATTTGATGTGAATTGGCTCCCGTGATCTGTTACAATTTCTCTTGGAACACCAAAGCGAGTAAAAATATCCTCATAAAGAAAATGAACAACTGAATTTTCAGTAGCAGATACTAATGCTTTAGCTTCTACCCATTTAGTAACATAATCAATGCAAACCAATATATACTTCTTTTGCTTCGATGGTGGATTAATCGGTCCAATGAAATCTAAAGCCCATTTTTCAAAGGGTTCAATGAGTACCTGTGTTTGCGGTGGCATTTCATTTGAAAGGGTAGGTTTCCCTACTCTTTGGCAGCTATCACACCTTTTGACATATTGTTTTGCATCTTTGAAGAGAGAAGGCCAATAATATCCCAAGGAAAGGATTTTATAGGCCGTCCTTTTGTCCGCAAAGTGTCCGCCGCATGGTTCATCATGACATGCCTTAAAAATATCAGGCATTTCATCTTCCCTGACACATCTTCTGATCACAAGATCTGGCCCTGTTTTAAACAATTCGTTAGAAATCCATGAATATCTTGAACTCTCCTGAATAATTTTTCGTTTTCTCTTGGAAATAAATGTGAAGGTAGTTTCCCTGTAACCAAATAGTTAGCAATATCTGCATACCAAGGGGTCTTAATAGTTACTGCAAACAAATATTCATCAGGAAACTTATCTTCTACGGGAGAATCTTCTTTAGTATTCTGAATCCTAGACAAGAAATCAGCTACTGTATTCTGTTTTCCTGGTCTATCCAACATAGTAATATTGAATTCTTGCAAAATTAAAAGCCATCTTGTCACTCTACCATTAGTAACAGGTTTGTTCATCAAATATCTAATTGCAGAATGGTCAATATGAATAAAAGTTTCATAGCCTGTTATGTAATGTCTAAACTTATTAATTGCATGAACAACAGCTAAAAACTCTTTTTCAGTCACAGTATAGTTCAACTCTGTGGGAGTCAAATTTTTACTGGTGTAATAAATGGCATAAGGAATTAAATCTTTTTGACCCAACACGGCTCCAAGAGCTGTATCTGAAGCATCTGTAGAAATATGGAAAGGAAGTTTCCAATTTGGTCCTCTCAAGATAGGTGCTTCAGATATTCTTGTTTTCAAAGTTTCAAAAGCGGATTGACAATCAGGATCCCATTTAAATTCAGTCTTTTGTAAGCAACTTGAAGAGTGGAGATGCTATTTTAGTGAAGTTTTCTATAAATCTTCTATAGTAACCAGTAAATCCTAGAAAACTTCTAACATCTCTTTGACAATTTGGAATAGGCAACTTGGAGATGACTTCAACTTTTGATCTCTCAACCTTAATCCCATCTCCTGAAATATGATGTCCTAAAACAATCCCTTCAGTAAACATCATAAAGCATTTTTCATGGCTTAATGAAAGGTTTGTTTCTTTACATCTTATGAGAAATTTTTCCAAATTTTCTAATGCCTCTTCAAATGAATTACCATAAGCTGTAAAATCATCCATATAAACCTCTACACAATCATGGATTAGATCAGAAAAAATTCCTAGTACTGCTCTTTGGAATGTTGCTGGTGCATTACATAACCCAAAAGGAAGCATTCGGTAGGCAAAAGTTCCCCATGGACAAGTAAATGTGGTCTTATCTTGATCTTCAGGTGCTACCTGAATTTGATTATAGCCACTAAAACCATCCAAAAATGAAAAGTACTTTTTACCTGCTAATGTATCTAATACCTGATCTATAAAAGGCAAAGGAAAGTGATCCTTCAAAGTTGCTTTGTTCAACTCCCTGTAATCAATGCATACTCTCCATTTACCATTCTTTTTAGGTACTATAACGAAAGGAGAAACCCATCGGCTATCTGAAATTGGATAAATGAAGTTTACATTGAGAAGTTTTTGGAGCTCTTCTTTCACTATCTCCCTAAGATTTGGATTCATCCTTCTTTGAGGTTGTTTGATTGGTCTATTGTTTTCCTCAATATAGATATGATGGATGCAAGTCTTAGGATCAATACCCTTCATGTCAGTATACTCCCATGCAAATGCAGTAGAATGTTTTTGCAAGATTCTGGTTAGTTCTTCTTGTTGTGACTTCTCCGGATGTTTATTGATATTCAATGTCTTTTCTGGAAAAATCTCAAAAACAGAATTACCAAATTCTTCCATAGAGTAAAGAGACATTTGTCTTGATGATAAATATTCTATGTCGGATTCCAACTGAAATTGTGTGGGGTCATATTCTGAAGTTATCTCAAAATTTTCTAATGTGTTCAGAATTTGACTATCCTCACTAATTTCAGAAATGGTAAAGACAGGTTGTATAGTGTTCTCATCATTGACCCATTCATTATCTCCTATTTCTGTAATTGCTCTTACGGGAGGATACAAATTGAATTTCTTTGTTGAATTACCATTAGAAATGTACATGTCTCCAGATCTACAACTAATAAAAGCATCAGCTGTGGCCAGCCAAGGTCTTCCTAAGATAATTGGATGTCCTCCTAGATTACTTTTGGGAGTCAAAATCATAAAGTCTATTGGATATTCCCAAGAATCTAAGGAGACTGAAATATCTTCTAATACACCATCTGGTTTAATAACCGATCGATCTGCAAGTTGCAATAAAGTAGGTGTAAAAAGAAGGTTAGGAAGTTTTAATTGTTCCATAGTTTGTCTACTCATAATGTTGATAGCAGCCCCTAAGTCAATCAATGTGTTTGGAATTTCTATCCCATTTATATGTGTCTTGACAATTGGACTTCCTGGATCTACATATTTCTGCATGGCAATTTTTCCCATCATAATGTCTGCAATCTTTCCTCCCAGGTGGATTCTTCTTGTGTCCTTTAGCTTTCTTCCTGGTCTTTTGAAACTCAACTCCTTTATGGTTTTTGCTAGAATAGGAATTTCTCGAATGGCTTGTAGCGATGGAATCTTGATACAAACATTCTTCAATTCATCTAGAAAGTCATAGTTAGGCAACAAAATTTGTTTTTCCACCCCCTTATCAATTTGTAGTCTTTCCGGAAAAGGAGGTGTAGATGAAGATACGGGTTGCTCAACTATAGGAGTTGTGGATGCTAGCTTTTCTTTTTCTTTTTGAATTTTTGAATTTTGAAGAGATTCTTCCTCAGAACCCTTATTGACTTGAAGAGAGTCCTCCTCAGAGGTATCTTGCTCTTGAATGTCTATAGAAGGTTTTTCTAAAACTCTACCGGATCTGAGTTGTACATCGTTGAGAGGAACAATCATATAGGTAGGAAATTGTTGTCCTTCTACCATATAAGTAGTTTGAGGATTCTTATTGTTAGGATTTGGCAATGGCTGAGTTGGAAGTTGATTTGTCTTCTGTTGGTATGGGAGCATGAGTTGAGGATTTGTATTTTGTTGAGAAGGTTGATGTTGTGGAAATGGCAATGAAAGTTGTTGTGGATTTTGGCTTGGAAATTGTGGAGCTTGCTGATTTTGAAAAGATGGAGGATATTGATAAAATTGAGCAAATCTCCCATAAGGATTTTGCATCCCTTGTACCCATGGCTGATATGAATTTTGATGTTGGGGCCAAGGTTGTTGCCAAGGAGTCCAATTTGATGGGGTTTGAAGATTCATAGGGTTATTAAACCCTTGAGATTGTTGTCCCTGCCAAGGTCTCCTTGCGACAAAACAGAGAGATTCTATTGAATTTGGATCTTCTTGAAAAACAGCTTTGAGTCCAGGGATTGAAGGACAATCCTTGATTTCATGATTTTATGAGCAAATCATACATGTTTCTACAACTTTTGCATCCAAGGGACATTCCCTTAAAGCATGTTTCTTTCTACATTTCGGACAAAAGATGGCTAAAGCATCTGTTTCTGCTTTCTGCTTGTTTTGGATTTTAAGGGTGTCTGGTTGTTCACTAAGACCCCCTAAGATATCAGTTTTAAACTCATCAAGCATATTACCAATCTCTGCCCTACTTACTGATCCAGTTGCAGATTTGTTAGCCCTAATAAGAGAAGAATCCCTAGGCCCTTTTCCAGTTTTAGATCTTCCCCTTGAGAATTGGATACATAGTTCTGTTATATCATGAGATGGGAGTTGAGAAATGTCTCCTTTACCCATCATGTTTAAAATGTCTATCCATTCATCTCTAATGGCTTTTAATAGGAGGGCTTTCAAGGTTTCATTATATAAGTTGCTCATCTTTGCTCTTTTCAAGTTGTATTGAAATCTTTCAATTAAGTCTTCCAAATTTTCATCTTCTTTTTGCATCATTTTAAATACCTCATCCTTGTGATTGGTGGGCATACAATAGTCCAAGTATCTATCCAAAAATGTTTGTTTCATATCATTCCAAGTCTTGATAGATTGAGTGGCTAATCCCATGAACCATTTCAAAGCAGATCCCTTCAAAGTTGAAGGAAATAGTTTGAGTTTTTGAGAATCTTCCATATAGTCATAAGTTCGGCACACTACTTCAAACTCAAACAGAAATGTTTCAGGATCCTCACTTCGTAATCCATAAAAGTTAGGGAGAACAGATGGTGAAATATTTTTCATTTTTGCATGAGTTTCCTCATCAACTATAGGGAATCCAAGAAAATCGTCCCTATTTCTACCATTATTTCCTTCACCATTGTTATCTTCATTATCTCCTCCTCCTCTACCTCCACCTCTATTTATTACTTCCTCTGCCATGATAGTTTCTTTAGAGTCCTTATAGTCCTCTAGTTCTTCTACCAAGGAAGGATGTGAGAAAGTCTCTTTGTTGTCTAAGTGGGTTTTAGTAGGTGGTGTAGGAGAATCCTCTAATTCAGCTGTTCCTTGACTTCCAAAAATCTTAAGGCTAGGGGTAGATGATGGTGAATCTGGTCTATGCCTTGAAGAAGATGGAGTTATGAAAATCGAACTCTTGGCTTTAGCTATAAACCTTCCCCTAGAATCTCTTGCTCTATGCATGTCATTTTTTTTATATATTTTTTAACAAAAGTTGGGCTAATAATTCTCTTTCTGATCTTCCAGATCACACTGGGTGCAAGAAGAGAGCATACTTAAGAAATTACTAAACCAATAACTCTCTTTTCTGATCCTCCAGATCACACTAGGTGCAAGAGGAGAGCATACTTCAAGAAGTTATCAAGTTTCCCTTCTTTTATGATTTTATGTGTTTTTTTTTTTTAAGAAATTGGCTACCTAGTTACACTTCCCCGGCAACGGCGCCAAAATGTTTGGTCAATTTAGTGTGTCCTAAATTGCTGCATTTAATTGTCAATCCGGGAATCGTAAGCTGATGAAGTGCGGCGCACTATATGTGCAAGATAACCTCTTTCTTAACTTTTTGTCGTTTATGGTTTTTCTAAGGTGAAATGGAAATTCTAAAGTGAAAAGCAAGCTTGGTTATAATTGTTCAAGGAAGTGATATCCCCTATAATGATTTACCAATCTCGAAACTTTAAAAGCAAATTGAAATTACAATGACAAAAGAAAGTAAACTGCTGAAATGGAAAGTGCTGTTAATCTAATGAATCAAAACAAGAAACTAGTGAATATGAAAACTAAACTATTCTTGCTGCCAACTGAACACAAAAGAAACTAAGCTTATGGAAATTCAAAATTGCAATGAAATAAATCTAAATCAGATTACATCAATTCATTTTCTGACCCTTCATCATTAGACCAGCTATGACTTGCGGAAGTAATCATAAACAACTTATGTAACTGATATTTAATTCGCAGAAAGTAAACTAATACTAAACCATACACACATGATTCAATCCCTCGCCATCAGTCCAGCTGTGGCTTTCGGAGGCAACTGACGATGTCATACATGATTTAATATATCTAAGTTTGCAGAAAAGAAACTAATACTAAACTACACATTTCATAATGCAGCCCCTCACCATCAGTCCAGCTGTGGCTTTCGGAGGAAACTGAAGACGCTATGAGCAGCTTAATATATCTAATTTTGCAGAAAAGAAACTAATACTAAACTACACATTTCATCATACAGCCCCTCACCATCAGTCCAGCTGTGGCTTTCGGAGGTAGCTGAAGACACTATGAGTAGCTTAATATGTCTAATTTTAACTACTGAATCAGATAAGCAAAACTAAAGTGCACAAGACAAGACTGAAGTTAAACAAAGACTGTGGAAAGAAAACTAGCAGCAGAATAATATCAGTTTCATATCATTAGCAAAAATACTATGAAAATGCCCCGGGCTGTCTACCTAAAACCTGCACAAGAAAACTGATCAGTGTTTTAACAATCATAAAAACATAAAAGACGGGAATGCAATGGAAATTACAGAAATGTATGAACAGAAATGAAACAACTATGAAATATGAACATGTAATGGGTTATGATACAATGACTGCTTAAAGAAATGAAATGAAAAATATAAACATTAATACACAGAACCTCGGCGGCGGGGCCCTCTGTGACTTGGTAACGATCCTCGACACAAATTAAGTTATGAAAACATAGTATTTCACAGCCCAAAAAGCAAGTATTACAATTGGTGGTATTACGGCTCGCGACGTAATCACCACATAGCAGTACGCACATCAACTCAACGACTATATCAGCTAACAGCTATCCTTCCACATTCACTAACTCCTCGTGCGTATGCAAACGCTCTTTATAAAGCAATAAAATGTAACTGTCTCCTGAAGTTTATGATAGCAGCCAGCACGTAGACCACTAAGGCCACGGATTTAGGAGTATGGCCATGTTGGAAAACGGATCTATGGAAGGTGGGCGCTTAAATTCAACTCCAGAACTTTGCACAGATGTCAATTAACCTCCATAAGCTTCGAAACGGCGTATGGATGTTTCTATGCCACGAAACAGAGTCCAGCCGACATAGAACTCCACAGTTGACTTCCACGTGGATGGCTTTGACCGCGGCTTTCCTTGACGAATTTACTTGAACCAATAGGACACGAACCATGTCCTTGTCATTCCTAGCCTACCCATGTGGCTCGTTTCCTTCGTTGACACCTGTAACATTGATTTCCACAAAATAGCTACGGAAAGTTGCAGCGGCTGCGGAAAGTGACAAGTTTCCGCAGCTGTATGAACAAAATCTAAATCAAATAGAAAACACACAAACATAATTAAAAACCATGTTAGATACCCTTTTGCACATTATATTGACAATTTTGGAGGTTTAGGTGAGTGAAAGAGATATGGAAAAGTGTATGGAAAAGAGGCAAATTCGGGACTCAACAAAAACTGTGCATGGGGGTCAGATGATGTGGACGACTGTGAGGATGATAGTGGGATTGCGGAGAAAGGGCGAAAAAATGTAGAGGAATGGTGGAGAGATGCTTTGGTGGAGGTTGGTAGAATGCAAAGAAATTTAAACGTGAAAACAAATGTTTGACCATGGAATGAACATATATAACGGGGGAAGGTGGATGTACGATGGAGACATGTGGAGAGGTGATGTGGTGGGACGGGGTTACGGCGGGACTGAGAATGAATCCGGGCTGTCTGATCTTGGGAGGAGACCGACGGTGGACAACACGTCGGAGGGCGATGGACAGTGGACCAGGAGTACGGATGACTCTGATTAACCCGCGCGCAACTTCGCGGAACGACAGCCGTTGGATGGACGATGGCAGATCTGATGGCGCACAGCGATATCACGCCGCGGGAAACGCCGAACGATAATGCACGATGAGATGGTGGTTTTCAAACAGTGCCACTGCCACGCATCATTTGATGAGTGGAATCGCTGCGAAAATGGAAAAACCGCCCACCTCCGAAAGGCGGTGCGATGGAAACCAGTGGGTTCTGTACAGTGAGCGGGTGCGGGGACCACAGGCGGACGGGGAATATGGACCGTCGGATTTGGGGTTTAAAATGGACGATTATGATGTGATGAACAGAAGGAAAATGGAGTGAACGGTGGGCGCGATGGATGGGGCGAGGGCGGCGATCGTCGTCCATTCTGTTTAGATCAACAGCTGTAAACATGCCCAATGAACCAATGCAATAAGCGCCTTTCGCCTAGCGCTCAATTCTAGCATTCGGTCACGTGAAGGGAAAGGGGCGGGGTTTAGGCCGAAAGGGGCTAAGAGCCAAACTATGCAGAAAACATGGTTTTTTTCCATTTTTAACGAAAATCAAGGCCAGAATGGGTAACAATCGAGAAATAAATGGGGCTCCTAGCTAAACCAATGGCGGATGTGTGGTTTAAAGGGGATTTTGGGGAGGATTTAGGGGGTCATTTGACAAGGGGAGAAACAAGGGTTAAAATGGGGTAAACTACAGGGGTACAAGGGGTGAATCAGACCTTTAGGAGCACAATTTTTGCAATCAGAGAGGCTTCATAATGGGAAACAATAGAGGGGATTTCCTCACAGGGCACAGGCATAGGAGACTTCAAGGATGATGTGACACCAGGGGAGATGCATTCATTGAAGGCTCATAAACAATTTAGCCCCTTACTTTGCTTGCCAAAAATTTATAGGGGGCTAACAGTAATCACTTGCAATCATCTTCTGGCATCTTCAAGAATATTGGCCATCTCGGTCACTGACATCATCAATGACAACCTAGATTAACAAAATGTAGATTGAAACCATCCAAAACTTGAGATTTAAAAACTTTTCAAGATTATATCACAACATTACTTCACACACCATGCCAATTATAGTTCAACTATCCAATAAAAACATTTAACATTATATGACATGCCAAATGTAGATTGAAACCATCCAAAAATTAACCTTTAATTTAACAAAAAATTATAGATCACAACATTACTTCACATGCCAAAAGTACTTCAAGCATCCAAAACTTAAGTTTCAAAAACAAAACAAATTATAACACATCATTACATAACATGCCAAATGTAGTTCATGTTGGTGTCTCGTGTTTTGATAGTTTGGCAAGTAAAAAGACAAGGCAACATCAAAACCAATCTTTAGAGTCCCAGGATATAGTCCTCCTGTTTTCAGATAGGGATCTCTCGAATGTTTGTTTGCAACAGTTTATCTTGTGTGCTTGGAATATGGATTTTAGACTAGTTATTAAATGCAGGTGTTTGTTTGTTTGTTTGGTTGGATTGATACATCAGAACATGAAAGGCATAGGAAATATTTATAGAATGGAGAAACATATTGTTCATTGGGTAATGGAGTCAAAAAGAGGTCATGACAAACTTATCAATGGATATGGGATATCAGAGGGAAAATATAACTTGGCCATAGGATCCTTTGGTTTTTGGAATGAGATGGACATCAATGATTTGGAAAGAGAAATTTAATTCTCGACAAAGGGAATTTGAAAAAACAATTTGAACAATAAAGAGCTTTTTGATAGACAGGGCTAACCATGAATTCTACAAATCACACCTTTAAGCAAACAATGATTTCAAAAAAAATTTTAAAATGAAATCTAAGATTCAGGGAACGCCCTATTTCCTCAAATATTTTATTTCAAATGAATTAGAAAACATGAAAGATTCACTGATAACTGCAGTCATAGAAGAGGGAACACCTAACACATATATGATTACAACTATAAATACCTTTGAGATAACTGTTTAAGTAAGGACAAAGGGAAAGATCAGAACATACCTCTTTGGCTCACTGTAAATAGAAAACTTCAAAGGGAGACTTCAATAACAGTTTTTAAGTGGCAGCAGACAAGCAGGGAAAACCATAAATCATGTTGAAACCAACTATCCGAACTATTAAGGAAATAAACAAGCATGAAGACTAAAGAGAGAGATTAAGACTCTAAAATACTTCAGCAGAAGAAAACATGAAACAGTGAAGGATGAACAGGTCTAAGGTGCTTCCAGGAGTCATTTCTTAGCCTAAAACTTTCAACCTATTGTAGTAAGAAATCATGGAACAAAATGAAAACAGGGAAAACATTAAACAATTCAGAATACTTCACCAACAACCAAGCTAATGGATCCAATGATAGAGCCTTCTCAGGAAAAATAATGCAACAACATCATCAAGGCTTCCAAGAATTTAATTTTTTTTTCAACTTCAACAGACTATGTATTATTTCAGAGAGTTCCAAAATTACAACTAGTGATCAACCAACCCCTCACTCATATCCTGCAGTAGTATATATAGAAGAATGAGGAGGTGAGATCTGATAAAATATCTCTAAAGATAATTAATACAGAATTAAATGGCTTCTCTGCCTTTGGGAGCTCAATGAATAAGCTTACACAGGTGCCCTCTGTATTAAATCATTTACATTAGCTATTAGGCTTGATGGAAAGAATTTGTTGACTTCAAGGCTCCTTGTTATCCTCGTAGTAAATTCTGCTGATAGTTTACAATAAGTTCCTTTGGTTTAAATAAATGTTTAGCTGTATTGATGCAAAATATCTCCTGGTATGGTAATAGCTTCGGCCTTATTTTGATTGTTTTAAGGCTGTAGGTGGCTCTGTGGTGGCTGGGGAATTCAATTAGCCCTTGATGTGGCAGCGTAGGCTTTTGTTTGATAAAAAAACTCATGATTTTCTTTAAACCATGTTTTAGTGGGAAGGATTAGGCTTTTGATAATCCATCTTAGCCATAATCCCCACAAATCTGTCTTTATTCTTTTGTTCTGATATATATTGTCTTCGTCACTGATACTCTTCGAATGTGTTTGATTTATGGTGTTTTGCTGGTGTGCAGGGCTGTGCAGGGGTGATATGGCATCAATGCCTCATGAAACACTGGCGAAACGTGAATTACAAACCCTGCGAAGGCTTTTGTTTGATGAATCGAAAGTGGGAGGATCGTCACCCTCTGCCTTTAACTTTTCTTCAACCATGGCGAAATAACCTTTGAACCCTGCAAAATACAAACAAATATTATAAAATCCTGCGTGTATGGGCTAACTTCTTAAGAAGGCACGTGGAGGGAGCGTGGCCATTGGATGGCATCATCCAACGGCCGAGATCGATCAGAAGAATTCAAAGGGAAGGCGGAAAAGGAATTTGAATCGGAGCCATCGATCACGTAGAGATCGACGGTTAGGAGCGGAGGCGAAAAGTCAAAGCGGAGGAATCAGGGCGATGAATTATGGACCATCGATCTGCAGATCAGATCGACAGAAAATATTCTTTAATGACCGCGCCGTATCCCGGTTAACCGTCGGGCTTCTTCGGTGAGTGATCGCCATCTGATGAGCGGCCTCAGATCAGACAGTGGATGTCAATATCGCGCCGGGTCCACGTCTGTTCTTTAACAGTGATGAACGGTGGTTTTGTGAATAGTGCCCAGGCCACGCGTCAACTGGTGTATGGAATCGCTGCAAAAATAAAAATACCGCCCCGCTCTGAAAAGCAGTGCGATGGATACCACGTGGTTTTGCATCGGTGAGTGGATGGTGGGGACCACTAGGCGATGGATTGCGCGCCGTCGATTTGCAGACCAGATCGATGGAGGAGAGTGCTTTGAACTTTGGACTAGCGGAAAACCTTAGAAAATAGTAAAACACCCAAAGTTTCAAAATAACATAAGGTTTTAATATTTTCGGGGGCGGGATATATATAAAATATAGTTAAGCACCCGGCTGCGGGGCCATGGGTTGTATGAGCAAACATATGACCGGTTTTTAGAAGGAAGGGCTAATCGGCATCGGGTGATGCGATAAGCGCTTGGAGCGCTGGTGCTCAGTTCCATCACCAGGGCGTATGGAAGGGAGGGCTAAAGACTTAGCTCGAGGGGGCTTACATCATAAACAATGCATTTTTATGGTTTTTTAATGTTTTTCAAAGAAGTTTGAGGGTTTCGATAGGGTAAAGCAAAGGACTTTAGGCCTTATCAAAGGGTTTTGATGAAGGGGAAAAAGTGAAAATATAGAAATGAGGGATTTCATGGGGGAAAGAGGAGGTGAAATAATGTTAGTTTTTAGAAGAGGGGAAGGGGGAACATGGTGTTTGAAGCAGTATTTTGTCTTGGGGATTTAGCAAAATTTCAGAGTTTTTAAGGTAGGAACAGCAGTGATGATTATCCAAAGGATAGGATATTATCAAAAGACTTTAAGCATTAGCAATTTTAGCAATGAAATTGTTTCTTGAAGGCTATCCAACATCATTTAGCCACCACCTGATATGACAAAATTTATGGGTGGCTAACAGTGGCTCCACTTGGGGATGGTGCCTCTTTGAAGGCATCAAGAATTTCAGACTTGCATTCTCTGGGAGGTTGATCTGTGCCTCATCCATTGGGCTACCATTCCTTTGCTGGGATGATCTTGCTTTGAAAATATATTTAGCAGCCATAGAAACAATAGATCTTCATCAATACAATCTCTCTACCTACCCAATCCTACTGATCTAACATTTTTTATTCATTAGAGTGCACTTGGATTGGCAAACTCTTTCACAACATTTTATTCTTTTTGAAAGCAGGAAATATAATCTATTTCTACTCCTTATTTCTCCATGGACTCAGATTAAATAGTTGAGCCCATATTATTCTCTACCTAATCTATTATCTGTTGGGATTAAACTGTCCAATCATACTCTATTTCTCTAAATTCTACAACAGAAATTTAAAGAGCAGTCGAGTCAAGATTAAGCTGGTTGACTTGCTGTGATCTATGGCATAAAAACAAGCTGCACATAGACATCTATTTTGCAGAAAATAAAAATAAAAATGGAGAAGGCATCAAGAATTGAAAGTTTAAGCACTGTATTCTCTTTCTCCAGCTCTGTTTTGACCTTTGTTTGAGCTATTCTTTCCTTGATCAATTGGTTCAGATTTTGAATTGATTGGAACCAGATTTTTTACAGCCCTTTGACTCAAAATTTGAAATATATTTTGAGTCATTTTCCCTTTGGAAACTCAGGTTCAGATTTTGAGCATGTTTGAACCTTTCATTTCTATCCTAATCTATCTACTGATAAGCCAGATTAAACATTTTGGCAAATCGAATTTACTATCGTATCAACAGAAAATTTAAAGCTAATTAGTCAAGATTAGACAGTTTGACTAACTAGAAGTGTGATTTTCAGGAGTGGCATTTAAGCTTGCACACTTTCAAACTTGTTTCTCTTTTTTGGTATGGGGCTATAAATTTCTTGTTTTCATAGTCTGCCCTCTTTTCTTTCTTTTATTTGTTTTTGAATCTCTGATTTTTTATAACTTTGAATGCAATGTTTAGACTATGATATTTACAATGGAAATAATAAAATGCTAAAAAACTCAAGAATGTTGGTAGAAGTAACGCTTGAGAATTCTACCATTGACAGGACCGCCATATAGATCTTCTCCATTCAATTCTTTGAGGAAAAATGCATTGTGACCGCTTTCAGCATGAACAACATAAGGACCTTTCCATAAGTTCTCAAACTTGCCATGTTTTTCCTTCTCTTCTCTCCTTGAATCCCACTTAAGAACAAAATTTCCTACTTGGAAATTGTTTGATTTAGTCCTTTTATCAAATAAATTCTTCATATTTTCTTGGACCAACTGTGTTCTCTCATAGACTTCTTCTCTGGTTTGCTGTAAATGGATGGTTTGATTTATTCTCCTCTGCATATCATTCTCTTCAACATGTACTTCTTGAAGGAGCTTCATGATTGGCACTCCCAACAAGGTGGCGAAAACTGCGTCCATGCCATACACTAGCTGATAGGGAGACATATTTATTGATTTCTTTGTAGTCAACCTATCAGCCCACAAGGCATGGACCAGTTTACTGTGCCATGATTTCTGATTTTGTTCCAACAGTTTCTTGATGATATTGATGAGGCTCTTGTTGAAGATTCAGCTAATCCATTTCCTTTGGGATAGTAAGCAGTGGAATGGCCCAAGGTTATGTGGTATTTGTAACAAGAGTCAACCATATTTTTAGATTTAAAAGAAACAACATTGTCTGTTATGATTTTTTTGGGGCAACCAAATCTGGATAGGATATTAGTTTCAAGAAACTTGATAATGACAGAGTCATTGGCATTTCTGGAGGGTATAGCTTCTATCTACTTGGTAAAGAAGTCGGTGGCTGTGAGGATCCACTTATGTTGAGCTGAGGAGGATGGGTGGATTTCCCCAATGAAGTCCAGCCCCCATTGTTGGAAAGGTGCCTCAACTCTGATAGGATGTAAGGGTAAGGGAAGAAGTTTTCTTTTGCCATCAAAGGTTTGACACTTATGGCAAGACATGACCACATTTTGAGTGTTTGGGAAAAGGGTAGGCCAATAGTAACCTGATATGAGAATTTTGTTTGCTGTGGCCTTCCAGTAGAGGTGTCCTCCACATTCTTCGTCATGCAATTCATGCATGATTTTCCTTGAATCATCTTGAAGTAAACATTTAAGAAAAATTCCAACAACATTTTTCCAATATAGTACCCCATCTAAGATGAAAAAAATCAAAGCCTTTTGTTTAAAAAATCTAGCTTTAGTTTTAGACAAAGAAGGAGGGACATTCAAATATAAAAGCACATAAATAATGTCAGCATACCAAGGAGAATTCAGAAATGTTTCTTCAATAAAAGGAGCAGTAGATTCTTCTATTTCTTCCAACCCATCTACCATATTCATGTCTAGTGCTTGGAAGTTAGACTCAGCCATACGTTTTGCTAATCCTTGCCCTTTGAATAGTTTGGTAGGCCCGATTTCTAAATCACATTCAAGAATAGTTGCAATCCATTTCTCCCTTTTACCATTAGGGTCTTGACTTAGAATTTCCTTGACAACAGTATGTGGAACAAAAGCAATTATGTGAGAGTGTAAAATATAGACCCTAAAGTCTTTTAAAGCTTTCACTAATGCTAAGGCTTACTTCTCCATGATGTTATATTTGAGAGGAGCATCTCTTAAGGCCCTACTAAAGAAGGATATTGGTTGTTCCTGCCCCAAATCATTCTTTTGAAGTGAAACGACAACTATTGTATGTTTAGATGCAAAAGAAAAGATATAAAAGTCTTTGGTGAAATTTGGGCTAATCAGGACTGGTGTCTGAGTAAGAGCTTGTTTGACCAGTTCGAATGATTGTTTAGCTGGTAAAGTCCATTTTACACCGACATCTTTCTTAAGCATGTTTGTAATGTTTTTTAGTAGCTCAACAAGATTATGGATAAACCTCATTAGAAAATTTATCTTTCCGATGAAAGATTGCAACTCTTTGAGGCTTATAGGATGGATGATCTGCAATATGCCATCTATCCTTGTAGGGTATATTTTGATTCCCTCTTCTGAAATTATATGGCCAAGAACTTTACCTTCTTGGAGACCAAAGAGTGTCTTCTTGGGATTCAATGACAAGCCAAATTTCCTACATTTCTCAAAAAAAATTCTTAGGTGAATGAAATGTTCTTCGTCGGTTTTTGAGAAAATGGTTATGTCATCAAGGTAAACGATTATGAAATAGCCAATGTCTTCGGAAAAGGCTATGTCAATGGCCCTTTGGAAGGTGGCCCCTGCATTCATTAATCCAAAAGGAATTTTGACATACATAAAGGTGCCCCAAGGTGTAGTAAAAGTAGTTTTAATTTGATCACTTGGGAGCACTAACACCTGGTTGTAACTCGAGAACCCATCTAAGAGGGATATTCTTCTTGACCCAACTACCCTTTGAAGTATATGGTCCATCTTGGGTAAGGGGTAGTTGTCCTTTAAAGAGGCTCTGTTTAAATTTCTGAAGTCAATACAGAGCCTGATTTCCCCTGTTTTCTTTCTAACAGAAACTAAGTTTGATACCCATTCTGAAAATCTAATGGGTACTATGATTCTAGCATCATGCATTTTTTCAATCTCTGACTTAACTAAAGGTAATAAAACATGGTTTATTCTTCTTAGTTTTTGTTTAAAAGGCTTCTGATTTTCCTTTAGGGGAATCTTGTGCTAGATGATGCTGGTATCATATGATTTTAAGTCTTTGTATCCCCAAGAAAACACATCTTTAAACTCTTTGAACAACTCTATGTATTGAAATTTTATGTGAGTTGGGAGGGTGCTGGATAGTTTGATCATATTGGGTTCTGCTAGACTGCCTATGTTATGCTCTTCTACATTTGTTTCCACAGGCTCCATTCTTAGTTCTAAAGGTGTGAGACCTCTTGGAATTTTATCACCTTTGCATTGTAAAACTTACAAGTCTTATTGGTCTGCGTTGTCAGTTATCTCTGTTTCAAAAGGATTCTCATAATGATTTATATTAGCAGTATATGTCGTTTCAACTTATGGGATTTGTTCAATATACAAACAATTTTCTTTATGGCTGGTTTCTGGTGTTGGTATGCTGAAATCATTTTCTGATTTCAAGAAATCATGTATGTGTTTGTTAGAGTCAAACACCTACCAGTGATCTTCGTTATTAGGCACAACAGGCCTATGTTTTACCTTTACGCTGAGGTGTTCATTTATGTCAGGTATTTGGCAGTTGCTAGCATTGAAGGCGAGTTCATTTGCTAGATGATTCAGTGCTCTAGGGATGAAAATGAGTTCATATTTTTCAAAGGTTTTCAATAAATCAAGGGCAGCGTTCCGATATTCCCTAAGCCTTGGATTTCTAGCTGAGTATTCTCCTTTGATTTGTTTTATGATAATTTCAGAATCTCCTAATATTGGAATCCTTTGGGCTTCTAGTTTTTTAAGCAATTGTAAGCCTAGGAGAAGTGCTTCATACTCAGCAATATTATTAGTGCATGGAAAATCTAACTTATATGAAAAAATTTGATTTGTATTTTGAATCCAAACACCTTCCCCTGCACTTGTTTTATTACAGGATCCATCAAATTTTATTGTCCACAATATGTTTGGCTCATTTTCATTTTCTTGTTGCTGTTGATTGTCAATGTTTTGAATTGGATTGGAGGGAAGACTTTATTTTTTTGGCGAATTGATTGGGTTCATGTTTTCCTTATCTTGTTGAGTGATTTCATCCTCATTACATAATATAAAGGAATATAAACTCGATTGAATAGAATATATTGGAGAGTTGTTTGGTTTGTCTATGTTGCTGACCATGTACTTCATGTGAGATTCCCTGTATAGTCTTATGTTTTGGTTAAAAACAAGAATGGTGGCATAAGACATGTCCATTTGAAGGCTTCCCTGAAGTTTGGCTCCCCAAGACCTTGATAAAAGCATGTCATACTTAGGGGGAATGTCAGCTACAACTGTGTCCATTACTAGACTCTTAGCAGGGATTTGAGCTAAATTAACACATAAATATTTGATTAAACCCAAACATTTGACTCTGCTTGAGTCAAAGGAATACAAATCTTTGTATGGTTTAGTAATTTCTAAGCCTAAGATTTCCATTACTACCTTAGGCATTAGATTGTGTGAAGCTCCTGAGTCTAACATGGAATTGTGTAAAATTTTCTCATGTATGTTCAAACTAACATAGAAGGGAGGGACAACCCCTTCTTGGTATTTTCCTTCAACTTCTGGACCAAACAACAACTCAGGTTTGTCATCTGTCAAGTTCAAGGTGTCAATATCACTTCCTAAGTTCAAAGCTTTCAAAAATTGGTTCTTATACACTTCTTGGGTTACTAGTTCAGCTAAGGGAATGGTAATTTTTATCTTAGAAATATCTCCCTCAAGACTGAAAGGAACAATTGACTTGTTAATATCTCCATCTATTTTTTCAATTGAATTCTTTTCAGCAATTTTGATTTGCTAAACCTTGTTGGGATTGGTAATTGGGATAGTTTTATTAGGACCACTAACTGAAGTGCTAGGGGTACACTGTTCAACATTTGGCTACACACTTTTGCCTTTATTTATGTCTGGTTTCTTGGTTAAAATGTTGATTTTTTCTGCTGCCCTTTTGGGCTAAGTTTCTGTGTTTTTCTTGACAGCAGAACTAGTGTTTTTTTCCTTTGAATTATCTATGTTCCCCTTGCTCCTAAGATCATATTGTTTGTGCACCTCCATGATTGCATTTTCAAACCCCAATCTATAGTCATCAGAATCTTCATAGGTGTTTATATTTTGATCATAAGAAAAAAAAACCTTTTTCTTCCTCAGTGAGTAAAACATCATCCCCACTGTCTGATCCAATCAAGTTTACATGAGATTCTTCCAACCTTTCCAACTCCCTATCTTCCTCGTATTGATCTACGTAGTTCTGTTGGAAGGGGGGTCTAATCTGTTGGTCACTTTCCTTTTACCTATCTTGATTTTTTTCTCTTCTATAATTTTGATTTCTATTTCTGTTTTGATTATTTTGAGGTTCTCTTGGTGACACTCTCTCATTTAAATTGATCTTTTCAAGCGTCCTCTCCATCACCTTCACTAGGTTGTCAATTTTTGTGTCAGAAGCTGAGGTTGAGGGTAGTAGGTCATCATTATAAGTTACCATCTTCTCTAATATCAAGCTATTTCTTTTCTCGATTATGTTTGCTTCTACACTCACAGCTCCTTTTTGCATGTCTTCTAAGGTTAATTAGTCTCTCCCCCTTAACTCGTAAGTCATTTTATCATTAAGGCCTTCGGGATACCTTACCAAGGCCATGCCTTGAGGAGGTTTCATGTGATGTGGAAGAGTGTTGTAAATGCTATTGAACCTAGTGGAGTAATCATGGACACTCTCCCCTTTATTTCTCTTGAGGCTACTATACTCTGCTAGTATTTGGAGAGGGTTCCTTTTGAGTTCCCATTTGTTGATAAATGTTTGATGCAAGGCAGCGAGATCATTTATGCTGTTAGGAGGTAAGTTTTTAAACCATTTCTTTACATCTCCTCCTAAAATTTGAGCGAAGATCCTCATATTCACAGTTTCTTCTTCTATCTCCATGTAATCAAATGCATCTTCCATCCTATCTACATGATGTTGGGCTATTGTAGACTCTTTTCCAGTGAAGTGAGGGATTTTAGATTGGTAATCATTTGGTAAGGGAAGTAGAGGTTGTGGTAACACTAATGGGGCATACCATGTTTCCATGGCTGGAAATAAGGGTGGATTTACAAGGGGTGGGTTTGCGAAAGGGAAAGTGGGCTGCAATGAAGTGGTTTGGATAGTGGATGTTGGATGGACAGATGTGGATATACCGGGGATAGATTGTTGAGCTGATCTCGGGTGAGAGACACCTAAATTGAGAAGGAAATGTAAATCAAGTGGTGTGGTTTATCTACTACCAGGATGTTCGCTTTGTTCTGGGGAAAAAAGTGAAGAGTCAGAGTCTATCTAAATTATATCATCAAGCGACCTAGTTCTAAAAGGATTTTTCAAGTTGACTTGTGATTGGTGTAGAGTTGCAAGATTTTCAGGAACTGAATTAGCTCTCAAGGGTGATCTGAAAATAGTTGCAAATTTAATCTTAGGGGACTCCCTAAGTATACTCTCAGGGTTATCAACTATTTCCGGTGGGCTTGGGTTAGGAAAAGCTCTAGTATGAATGTTTCTAGGAGCCACTATGTTGTGTTTTTTGACCCCACCTAAAAGAAAAGTTTTAACCAAATATGACAATATTTGAGAGGATAACTGATATTTTTAATAGAAGAAAACTTTAATCCTAAAGCCTTCTTACTGAGTTTGTATGATGTTACAAAGATTATGGATCTTCCCAGTGGAGTCTTAAGGTCTGTTTTTATGATTGTGGAGTCGCCAGGTGGAAATTTTTATCTCTTTTGGAGGTAAAAGGTTTTATGGTCCACTACCAAGTTTATTATGCAGCCAAACTGAAATTTTTTTGGGTTTTTTTGAGTCTCTTGATCTTATAGGTTATGAGAGTGTCCTAAATCTGACTTAACACTTAGCTAGGGTGTCAAAACATACAAAGTTCACTCTTATGGCTTGGTAACTGATTCCTTCAAGGTTTGATAAGGTTTTATGAGAATCCTAAGGGTCGCTTAGTTTGTCACTGATTCAAAAATTCCTATCATGATTACCATTAATCTTGGTAGTGCTTGAAGAAGGTTACTTATGTTATACTGGATAGTGAGTGTTTTGTCTTGAATTTTTACTCAAAGTCCCATCGTGATCGCCATTATGTTGGTGTCCCGTGTTTTGATAGTTTGGAAAATCAAAAGACAAGGCAACATCAGAACCAATCTTTAGAGTCCCAGGATCTAGTCCTCCTGTTCTCAGAGAGGGATCTCTCAAATGTTTGTTTGCAAAGGTTTATCTTGTGTGCTTAGAATATGGATTTTAGACTAGTTATTAAGTGCAGGTGTTTGTTTGTTTGTTTGGTTGGATTGATACAACAGAACATGAAAGGCCTAGGAAATATATATAGAATGGAGAAACATCTGGTTCATTGGGCAATGGAGTCAAAAAGAGGTCATGACAAATTTATCAATGGATATGGGATATCAGAGGGAAAATCTAACTTGGCCACAGGATCCTTTGGTTTTTGAAATGAGATGGACATCAATGATTTGGAAAGAGAAATTTAATTCTCAACAAAGGGAATTTGAAAACACAATTTGAACAATAAAGAGCTTTTTGATAGACAGGGCTAACCATGAATTCTAAAAATCACACCTTTAAGCAAACAATGATTTCAAAACAACTTTTAAAATGAAATCTAAGATTCGGGGAACACCTTATTTCCTCAAAGATTTTATTTCAAGTGACTTAGAAAACATAAAAGATTCATTGATAACTATAGTCATAGAAGAGAGAACACCTAACACATCTATGACTACAACTATAAATACCTTTGAGACAACTGTTTAAGTAAGGACAAAGGGCAAGATCAGAACAGACCTCCTTGACTCACTGTAAACAGAAAAATTCAAAGGGAGACTTCAATAACAGTTTTAAAGTGGCAGCAGACAAGCAGGGAGAACCATAAATCATGCTGAAACCAACTATTCGAACTATTAAGGAAATAAACAAGCATGAAGACTAAAGAGAGAGATTAAAGACTCTAAAATACTTCAGCAGAAGAAAACATGAAATAGTGAAGGATGAACAGGTCTAAGGTGCTTCCAGGAGTCATTTCTTAGCCTAAAACTTTCAACCTATTGTAGTAAGAAATCATGGAACATAATGAAAATAGGGGAAAACATTAAATAGTTCATAATACTTCACCAACAGCCAAGCTCATGGATCCAATGATAGAGCCTTCTCAGGAACAAGCATGCAACAACATCATCAAGGCTTCCAAGACTTCAATTTATTCTTCAACTTCAACAGACTATGTATTATTTCAGAGAGTTCCAAAATTACAACTAGTGATCAAACAACCCCTCACTCAACTTCTGCAGTAGTATATATAGAAGAATGAGGAGGTGAGATCTGATAAAATATCTCTAAAGATAATTAATATAGACTTAAATGGCTTCTCGGCCTTTGGGGGATCAATGAAGAAGCTTACACAGGTGTCCTCTGTATTAAATCATTTACATTAACTATTAGGCTTACTGGAAAGAATTTGTTGACTTCAAGGCTCCTTGTTATCCTCGTAATAACTTATGCTGACAGTTTACAATAAGTTCCTTTGGTTGAAATAACTGTTCAGCTGTATTGATGAAAAATATCTCCTGGTCTGGTAATAACTTTGGCCTTCTTTTGATTTCTTTAAGGCTGTAGGTGGCTCTGTGGTGGCTGGGGAATTCAATTAGCCCCTAATGTGGCAGCGTAGGCTTTTGTCTGATAAAAACACTCGTGATTTTCTTTAAACCGTGTTTTAGTGGGAAGGATTAGGTTTTTGATAATCCATCTTAGCCATAATCCCCACAAATCTGTCTTTATTCTTATGTTCTGATATATTTTGTCTTTGTCACTGATACTCTCCGACTGTGTTTGATTTAGGGTGTTTTGCTAGTGTGCAGGGCTGTGCAGGGGTGATATGGCATCAATGCCTCATGAAACACTGATGAAACGTGAATTTCAAACCCTGCGAAGGATTTTTTTTGATGAATCAAAGGCAAGAGGATCGTCACCCTCTGCCTTTAAATTTTCTTCAACCATGGTGAAATAACCTCTGAACCCTGCAGAATACACACAAATATTATAAAACCCTGCGTGTATGGGCTAACTGCTTCAGAAGGCACGTGGAGGGAGTGTGGTCGTTGGAAGGCATCATCCAACGGTCGAGATCGATAAGAGGAATTCAAAGGGAAGGCAGAAAAGGATTTTGAATCGGAGCCGTCGATCGCGCAGAGATCGACGGTTAGGAGTGGAGGCGAAAAGTCAAAGCAGAGGAATCAGGGTGATGAATTATGGGCCATTGATCTGCAGATCATATCGATGGCAAAGATGCTTTAATGATCGCGTCATTTCCCGGTTAACCCTCGAGCTTCTTCAGTGAGCGATCGCCATCTGATGAGTGGCCTCAGATCGGACGGTGGATGTCAATATCGCACCGGGTCCACGTCTGATCTTTAATGCGCAATGAACGGTGGTTTTGTGAACAGTGCCTAGGCCACGTGTCAACTGGTGTATGGAATCGCTGCAAAAAGAATAATACCGCCCTGATCTCAAAAGTGGTGCGATGGATACCGTGTGGTTTTGCAACGGCGAGTGGATGGCGGGGACCACCGGGTGATGGATTGTGCGCCGTTGATCTATGGATCAGATCGACGATAGAGATCGCCTTGAACTTTGGACCGGCGGAAAAATTATAATATAATAAAAGCCGACAGATTTAATATATAACCAAAGGTTTTAAACTTTGGGCGGACATAATTAATATTCAAAATGGCTTGGCACTCGATTGCAGGGCCTTTGGGCACATGGAGAAACATATGATCGGGGGTTAAAAAGGAGGGGCTAATCACGATTGGGCAAGCGATAAGTGCTTGGAAGGCTGGCGCTCAGTTCCAGCAGCAGGGCGTATGGAAGGGAGGGCTAAAGACTTAGCCCAAGGGGGCTTAAGTCCATAATATGAAAATATGTTTTTTAGGCATTTTTCAATGATTTTCAAAGGAGTTGGTGGGTTTTGACAAGGCCAAGAAAGGGTCTTAGAACCTTATCAAAGGAATTTTGATGAAGGGGAAAGGGGAAAAACATGAAAATGAGGGATTTTATGGAAAAAAGAAAGCAAAGATGAGGTCAGTTTTGGAAGAAGGGAGAAAGAGGAAAATGGTGCTTGCAGCAGTTTTTCTTCATGTAATGTCAACATAATTTCTGAGTTGAAAAGGGGAAAAGCAGTGATGATTATCTAAAGGGTAGGATATTATCAAAATACTTTAAGTATCAGAAATTTTAGCAATGAAATTGTTTCTTGAAGGCTATCCAACATCATTTAGCCACCACCTGATATGATAGAATTTATGGGTGGCTAACAGTTCAGAAGAAAAACATCAATTTATAGATGACAACATTACTAGTAGTTCAACTATCCAAAACTTAAAAGTTTTAAAAACCAAACAAATTATATAACAACATTACTTCACATTCACATGCCAAAAGTACTAAAACCATCCAAAACTCTAACTTTTTGGAACAAAACAAATTATATTAACACTGTAATAAAATATGTCCAAAATTTGTAGATCTCACAAGTATCAAGTGTCAAGTTATATATATATATATATATATATATATATATATATATATATATATATATATATATGACTGTGCATCTAGATAATATATAAAAAAGTAAATTTAAGACTAAAAATCTTGAAATCAAATCTACAAATCATGTCCATCAAATACAGATGGATGTAGTGTCTTTCCTAGCAATCTCAATCCGTGCGCTATCTTGCGAAGCATGGGAAACCTATACACAATGCACATACAAACATTAAAATTTGATGTTTTAAAAATGAGTGATAATATATAGAACTTCATGTAAAAAACAAAATATAAAAAAATCATGCAATACCTCATTAGGTTCCCTCTTCATTTGTTCGCCTGCTACAACTTCCCCCATGGGAACATCTCCAACAGTAAAATATACAATATACATGTATAGTTATATATATATATATATATAGAGAGAGAGAGAGAGAGAGATTAAAAAATTTCAGATGAAAATGCACATGTGTACATGTATAAACTTATTTTCAATAATATTAAAAAAAAAATTAGACAACTTGTTCAAATGGTTGAAATGGTGTGGATGTTCGTATCTCCGTCGCTAGAGTCCGTGGATTAAAGAAATCTTCTATAGGAACCTAAAATTCAAAATTTTAAAAGTATAAAATAACTCAAGATCAAGATCTCAATTTATAATAAAACTTAAATAAACTTCAATTTATAAATTATAACTTTAAAAAAAAAACATATATATATTTAAAAGTGAAAAATTGAATACTTTTGCAGGTGAATTTGGGACATCTCCTAAGAGAGGCTCCAAAAGAAAATCTCCAAAAACCTAAAATTCAAAAAATTTAAAATAACTCAAGATATAGATATATATATCTCAATTTTTAATGGAACTTTTTGAGGTGGAATATATGTATAACTTAAACATAAATTTTAAAAGTGAAAAATTTTCCATACTCGTTGTGGATGTGGCACATCTCCTAAGGAAGTAGACGGTATATCTCCCAAGGAAGAAGAAGGGCCTGCCATCCCAAAAACATCGGACGAAATCAGAATCTGTTAAAACATTTTATTATTATATATGTACATGTACATGTGTGCACAATTATTTATTTTAAAAATATCACTTAAAAAACACTAACATTTGTCAACATATCTTGATGGTGAGACCCATCTGCATTGTTTGAACCAGAGGTCCCGAACGTGATATTAACATTTTCGTCATTCATCATGCGTGACAACTGCAAATGGTGTTTTAACATATAATGATACATTTTTGTTAGATTAATGTACATACAAATAAATGTATACATGTACATACACATGTATTTATTACAAATTGTACACATGTATGTGTTAAAATAATTGAACCCTAAGGTCATTAACACATATCGTTCCCGTGCCCTCTTCCTCATGAAGAATTAGGTCTTGCCAACCATTGCGAAAATTCTTTGCATATATTCTGAGATCTTCAACACTCATGTTGTCAATCTCTTCATCTGTACAATACACAAAATTGACACGTGCATTCTCACGTGCTCTTTGTCGATTTAGACAAACATCAACTCCACCCAATCTGATGTGAACACTGTCGATGATGGCATCCCTTGCTTCTCGACTTATTTAAGAAGTCGCATCTATCTCTGACTGTAAATTTTCGACCTGAAAAGATCGAATCACCAATGGTGGCTCAAGGAGAGGCAACTCCACATCTCGCCTAGCACCCCTACGGTCACATAATCGACCTTTATCAGGACCAAAAAATTCTGATGGAAGGTCATTGTAATTGGGTTTCATTTCCAAAAAAAATTCTGCGTAAAACAATTTTAAAAAATAAATAGGAACCTCGTCGTTCAATGGGAGTCTTCCATACGCCGCAAGGTGCCTCTCATACAAATAGTGAGCTATATTGGGGTGCTTGAAATATTGCACCATCAACATCTTTCTTTTTGGCCCTTCCTTGAAATTAAACATTGAATTTGCCATTTCTTTTGTAACTCTTTGTTTTACATCCTCCCATTTATCGGGACCCATTACTGTTTCCTTTCTCTTTCTCATGACTTCTACAAATGTATCAGTCGTTGGCCCAGGATTTTTGTACACATTTACTAGTTCACCCAATGAATGTGTAACTATTTTGAGGATTTTTCAACTCTCAACAGGTAGAGTCAAAGCCACGAGATCTCTCCGCAATTTTGCATGAAGTTGTTGACACATTTCTAAGGTGCATTGCGCCATGTTTCTTTCCCATGGTATATCAGAAACGTCGGCCGGATAAGTTGTGGTGGGTAGGAAACCTTCTTATTGAATGTAGCGTTCTGCCCTGCGTATATTTTGACCAATATTTGGAACATTTTCAGCCTTTGCATCAATATATATATATATATAATTTTGTATATTATAAAAAACACATGTAAACAAATTTGTACAAATTCGATGAAAAAAATATTGAAATTGATGGCAACCTCGACGTGGTTGGCTAGCATGTTCTCCACCCTGAAACTATTGAGAACCATAACAACCCTGCTGAGAACCAGCACCACCAGTCGTTGATTGGCCTCCGAGGGAATAAATATCACCATATTCATGCAACTTGATACCACCTATTGATGGCTCTCTAAGGGGATTTGAACCACCACCAACCTCTCGAGAGGAGAGAGAAGCTTCATAAACAAAATTGAATTTATAATCAATTGAAAAATACATGTATACATATAAATACACGTGTACATATTCATTGATTAAATTATGTTAAAACCGTACCACGACTGGGTGAAACATGGGCATCCATGGATGGAGTAGAGATCCTTCTCTTATTATTAGCTCCTAAAAGATAAAAAATGAAACTTATTAACAACTAATTTAACTCGCAAAGTTGATAAAAAATCAATTCCATATGTACACACATGTATGGAGATTTCAGATTATATTTAAATTTACCATGAACAGCTCTTGATCCCTGATCCCCACCTCTCGTAGAGATATGGGATTCTGTTGATCTTCGTCGTTCATCCTCCATGATATATATATATCTACGGTGGACATTTACAATTATTTTTTAACTATTTTAAAATAAATTCAAAACAATTTTTAGAAAATTAATGTAATTTCAGAAAACACAACTTTCAAAGCACTAATTGATGTGTGAAACTTTAAGCAATAAATTTTCTTTCTATCCCCTGGATTGGGATAGCAAGAAAATTCTATGCATAATTTCCATTTTTAAACCATATTTAATGGTTTTCTTATCCCTGAAAAAAAAAATAAATAAATAAATAAATAAAATAAAATAAATAAATCAATAAAATATATATATTAAATTGACATTTATTGTCAATGCATGGGAGAAATGGCACAAGATCATGAGATAAATGACATGTGCATGGTTTATCTTAAATTTTGACTTAAAAATTTTATGGTAGAATTCACATCTAGAATTAATGGGAGGAAGCCTTTAGTTTGTGGGAGAAATGACACATGTACACAATTTACCTTAAAGTGGTTGTGTTTTATGGATATTAAAATGAAGAACTTCTATTTAGATCTATTCCAGAGATTGACTTTAGGGGCATTTACTAGATATGTCACCTTTCATAAAAAATGAGATCGAGAGGATACCTAGCCCTTTACAAACTCTGCCTATAGAACTTGTAGAAGTTAGTTCACTACCTATCCTCTATGAAGGGTGTAGAGGACTTGTGGAATCACTAACACTACTTTACGTAGACATAAGGGTGTATAAGAATGCATTTTTTTTACATTGGATATTAAAATGAAGAACTTCTATTTAGATCTATTCCAGAGATTGACTATAGGGGCATTTACTAGATATGTCACCTTTCGTAAAAGATGAGATTCAGAGGCTACCTGGCCTTTACAGACTCTGCCTATAGAACTTGTAGAAGTTAACACTACATGTCTCAATTATACCCATGAAGGGTGTAGAGGACCCGTGGAATCACTCAAACTACTTTACGTAGACATAAGGGTGTATAATAATGCATGTGTTATACATTGAATATTTTTCATTTTAAATTAAAAGAATCTATTTGAAGCAAAATTGACCTATATATAAGGTTAAAACATATGTTTTGTATCAAAACACTTTTTTTCAATGGGAAACTTTTATGGCTAAGTTGTGTTTTTTTCTCGAAATGTGATACACCCCATTAAAATGGGAGATATATCGAAATAATTCTTATGATGTAATAAAATTGTTTCAAGTAGTTTAAAGATATCTAGATCTGCATAAATTCAATGAGCATAGATTTGAGGTATAAAAGTCCAAAATGTAATAGTTGTTGGTGAACAAATTATCAATGGATCACTATGGATATATTTGCTTCATTAAAAGGGATATTTCTAGAAGGATAGAAGGATAGACCAAGTTGGAAAGCAAAGAAAAAATCACACTTATATGTTTTAATATGTGAATGTGTTTTACATTGAATATTTCTCATTTTATTAAGAATCTATTTTCAAAATAATTAACACAGTATTTAAGGTTAAAACTATGTTTTGTATCAAATTACTTTTTGTTTCTAAGTATTGTGTGTTTTACATTGAATATTTTCATTTTATTAAAAATATGTTTTGTATCAAATTACTTTTTGTTTCTAAATACTATGTGTTTTACATTGAGTATTTTTCATTTTATTAAAAATCTATTTGAAACAAATAAACTATGTAAGGTTAAAACCTACATGTTTTGTATCAAATCACTTTTGGTTTCAATGGGAAACTTTTATGGCTAATGTGTTTTTCTAGAAATGTGATACACCCCATTAAAATGGGAGATACATCGAAATGATTCCTATGGTGTAATAAAATGGTTTCAAGTAGTTTAAAAATAAAGATGCATAAATTAATTGAGTATAGTTTTGAGATATAAAAGTCCAAAATAGAAGAGTTGTTTGTGAACAAATATCAGTGGATCACTATGGATATATCTGCTTCATTAAAAGGGATTTTTCTAGAAGGATGTCCACTAAGTTGGAAAGAAGGGAAAAAATCACAATTATATGTTAATGTGTGCATGTGTTTTGCATTGAATATTTTTTAATTTATTAAAAATATATTTGAAACAATTAACTATATAAGGTTAAAACCTATGTTAAATTGTATCAAATCGCTTTTGGTTTCAATGGGAAACTTTTATGGCTAATATGTTTTTTCTTGAAATGATTCCTATGGTGTAATAAAATAGTTTCAAGTAGTTTAAAGATATAGATGCATAAAATAAATGAGCATAGTTTTGAGATATAAAATTCCAAAATAGAATAGTTGTTGGTGAACAAATATTAGTGGATCAATATGGATATATCTCCTTCATTAATTTTTTTTTTTCTAGAAGGATAGACTAACTTGGAAAGAAGGGAAAATATCACAATTGTTTGAGTCCTGATCTTATAAAAGGTTTCCACTAAATCCATCCCTATTACTTTTCATGTGAACCAAATTCCCAAACCCACACATCTATGTACCTACGAGCCAAGCCAAGTGTAAAAAGGGCTTATTTCATATTCTACTTTAACACATATATGTGATTAATTATCGTGAGAATTTATATGGTAGAAATACATATAAAGAGTAATCCTTAGAATTTATATGGTAGAAATACATATAAAGAGTAGTTTCCTTAGTATAGATCTACTTTGAATTTAAGGAATAAAGGTAAGTTTTTTAGAAATTTTATCTTAGGAGGTAGAACTAAACCTTCTATAACCCACAAAAGAAACCATGGCCCGTGAGCATCACATGCAAACACAAGTTACTCCCATGTTTGAAATACCACCTCACATCATCATAAGGGATCGAAACCACTAAGCAACCCATACTAAGTTCCCTAAAAGGGATGACTATCATATTTAATGATTGGGTTTATCTCCAAGGTCAAAAGGAAATCAAAGTTGGGAAAGGGAATTAGAATAGAAATTAAGGTAAGACCGTGACATTTTACCCAATATTTAAAAAAGGTGAGCAACCATATATATCATGAAGGAAGTTCAAGAAATATTATGATATAAGAAATATTAAATGAAAATCAAAGTTAGGAAGTTAGGAAAGGCAATTAGAATATATATTAAGGTAAGACCATGACCTTTTACCCAATATTGAAGAAAGGCAAAGTTAGGAAAGGGAATTAGAATAGAAATTAAGGTAAGACCATAACCTTTTACCCAATATTGAAAAAAGGTGAGCAACCATACATATCATGAAGGAAGTTCAAGAAATATAATGATAAGAAATATTAAATGAAAATCAAAGTTAGGAAGTTAGGAAAGGGAATTAGAATAGAAATTTTAAGGTAAGACCATGACCTTTTACCCAATATAATGATTCGATTTATCTCCAAGGTCAAAAGGAAAATCAAAGTTAGGAAGGGAATTAGAATAGAAATTAAGGTAAAACCATGACCTTTTACCCAATATTGAAAAAGGGTGAGCAACCATATATATCATGAATGAATTTCAAGAAATATTATGATATAAGAAATATTAAATTAAAATCAAAGTTAGGAAGTTAGGAAAGGGAATTAGAATATAAATTAAGGCAAGACCATGGCCTTTTACCCAATATTGAAGAAGGGCAAAGTTAGGAAAGGGAATTAGAATAGAAATCAAGGTAAGACCATAACCTTTTACCCAATATTGAAAAAAGGTGAGCAACCATACATATCATGAAGGAAGTTCAAGAAATATTATGATAAGAAATATTAAATGAAAATGAAAGTTAGGAAGTTAGGAAAGGGAATTAGAGTAGAAATTTTAAGGTAAGACCACGACCTTTTACCCAATATAATGATTCTATTTATCTCCAAGGTCAAAAGGAAAATCAAATTTAGGAAGGGAATTAGAATAGAAATTAAGGTAAGACCATGACCTTTTACCCAATATTGAAAAAGGGTGAGAAACCATATATATCATGAAGGAGGTTCAAGAAATATTATGATAAGAAATATTAAATGAAAATGAAAGTTAGGAAGTTAGGAAAGGGAATTAGAATAGAAATTAAGGCAAGACCATGAACTTTTACCAAATATTGAACGAAGGTGAGCAACCATATATATCATGAGGGAAGTTCAAGAAATATTATGATAAGAAATATTAAATGAAAATCAAAGTTGGGAAGTTAAGAAAGGGAATTAGAATAAAAATTAAGGTAAGACCATGACCTTTAAACCAATATTGAATGAAGGTGAGAAACCATAGATATCATGAAGGAAGTTAAAGAAATATTATGATAAGAAATATTAAATCAAAATCAAAATTAGAAAAGGGAATTAGAATAGAAATTAAGGTAAGACCATGACCTTTTACCTAAGAAATATTAAATGAAAATCAAAGTTAGGAAAGAGAATTAGAATAGAAATTAAGGTAAGACCATGACCTTTTACCCAATATTGTATCAAATCACTTTTGGTTTCAATGGTTTGTTTATTGGCTAATGTGTTTTTATCAAATCACTTTTGGTTTTAAAGTATATTCTAGAATCTTCTGTAACCACTTATTAGGCCTATCAATATTTTATTAGAGCACAGTGAATATGAGAAGTTGATAAGTCTTCATCTAGTTCTTCTATGCAATCGAATGTTTCTCTCTATCACCATGAGGTTATCAGGTTGTTAATTAGCTTGAAAGAATGTAAATCTAATGGTGAATCTTTTAGCCAGGAAGAGTTGTTGATTTTACATAAAATAATAGAAGATATGACTATGCATTTTGATGAAAAAAGTGTTTTTAAAAGTGTTCCTGGCTTGGTTAAACTTTTAATTGGTCTTAAGCTTAATCAAGATAATGGGTTTTTAGTGGAAATGGATACAACATAGTCAATAATTAAATTAATTACTTATTTATTTTTGACTTTTCATGAAAACAAATAATTTTTTTTTTTTTTTTTTAAGATAACAAAAAAAAAAAAAAAAACAAGAAAACAAGTCTACCATTATAACTTATACTAAAATAACTGAAATTTACAACTTTCAAGTTTCGAGTTTTGAGTTTCTAAAATAACTGAAATTTACAAGTTTCAAGTTTCGAGTTTCTAATATATAGATTCTATAATATATTTGATAAATTGGGCACATGACCTTGACTGAATACTACAAGTCTCTAACACATATTGTAACCTAATAATTGTAACCACTTGTTGCATACCAAACTGCAAACTTAATTTTTTTGTAAAATTTGGCAGTGATTTATATACAGTGATCTTGGATTCTGATATCACTTATATTCTGAGCGATATTCCAGTGATTTGAGTTTGACAGTGATCTAAGGTGCAAGTTAAATGATATATATGTCAGTGACCTAGACAATGATGGATGGATTGACTTGACATTTATGTTTATTACAATATAGCCATGATGTATGACTTCATGAAAGTTATGATTTATGAACACTCCAGAAAACTATAAATATCAACAATAGAAGGATATGAGCTGCTTACCTAGTGGTTCGCTTAATGTCGTCGTAGATGATTAGCAACAGAGCAGCAGCAGCGCCAGAGCAATTCAACACACTATAAGAAACACAACAAAAAAAACGTAGATTATATTAGAAAATATAATTTACGATAACAATCAAACAATTCACTGCAGAAAACCATAATGATCAACAATAGAAAGAGCTGCTTACCTGGTGGTTCGCTTAACATCGAAGCAGTGCTAGAGTAGCAGCAACGCCGCAACAATTCAACAAGTGGAAGCAGCACCAAAGCAGCAGTAGCGCCGCAGCAATTCAACGAGCGGAAGCAGCGCCAGAGTAGAAACAAAGACGCAGATAACAGAGCGGAAGCAGCGCCAGAGCAGTAGCAACGTCGTAGCATAACAACAATAGAGCAGAAGATGCGTGAAGAAACACAGAGCAAAAGATGCGCAAAGAAAAAAAAGACGCATGAAAATTAAAATAATTCGCGGGCGATATATTTATAAATAATAGTTCAGCAGAATTATTTTAAAAGTTTGGCCAAACTGTTGTTGCCGGTTTTCCCATCTCCGGCAAAAAATTCTGTTTTCCCATGCCGTCAGTGTGTCGTCAATCTACACGGAAGAACGCATTTGGCCGAAATTTCTCATAAAGTTCGGTCGAACTATCTAATAGTTTGGCCGAACTGTCTCAAAAGTTCGGCCGAACTATTTCCGAAAAAAAATTTCCGCCCCCGATTCTCACAAAAGTGTAACCCAACTTCACATTTTCACCCCACCCCTAATACTAAAGTTGGATAAACCCCACGAAGAAAAATGTAAACACATAATGTTCCAATCATTGTAGATTTTGCCATCAGTTATTGAAGATAAGCTTGGTCATAACGCTTTCAAGCTAAAATCTTTACACGGGAGGATTGACCCACTTCCCGTAAATGCACGAGACTTGAAACATTATTTCCAATAGCACCTACGAGCTACACTTCCTCTACATATTTTTTGTGTCTCTTATTTTCTCTACTTTTATTTTATTTGCGTAAGTGGTTCATCTGTTACATAGTCATATCTTTCCGTGTCTTATTAGCGATCATTGTACATAAATAAGACCATTTTGTAAAATTCATTTGTCAAAAGGCTTTGTGTTTCAATCAAAGAGAAGTGTGACAACCACAATGCTTGGCTTTTTTTTGTTCTCCTTCTTTGTTTGGGAATATGCCATAGGTTGGACTAAGGCCAGGTGGAAAATATGATTCGTCCAATAGGAGAATCTTGAGGGAACCTAAAATATTCATGATTATGTCGATATTTAGATTTCCCAACTTGGTGCTAACCTGCTTGTATGTTAATGATTTTCTAATCTAGTAGAGAAGGGATAACGGGAAAATCTATGTTGCGTTGAGTTTACTGAATAGTCTTCATAGTGTTATCCAGCATCTACGAAAATTGAAGCACTTATTTGGCCCATGGTTGCATGCACGCTTCGAGCAGTTGTTCCTTCCAACGCAGATCTTAAATCTCGGTTTGTATTGTCCGACACTCCTGCAGACGAGCAAGGCGCTATGTAAGAACCAATGTTGGCACCACTGTCCTAATTTCTTCAAAATGCTACTCCTTCTGATAGAGTGCGTCATGTAGGTGTTGAACGACTCGATCATTTTGGACTGATGTCCACACACTCATAGCTTCGTCTAACAGGCTATCACACTGGGTGACTACAACGACAATACTATCGCGGGCTTGCTTGACTTCAGCTGCTCGTTGCGCGTGAACCACTGGTGGAGTCTCGGCCTGCAACTTGGTCTGGAGATCTGCAATTTGTTGTTCATACTCAGTTCTGATTGTTTGTACCTTAGCACATGATGCTTTCAACGCGGCATCCAATCGTTCTAATTTCTCATCGGGCGCAGTTATGGCCAGGATAGCTACAATATCTTGGAAAAATTGGTGGATCTTTGCCTCCAACATATCGCGCTGAGCTTCAAATACACAACATGCGGCTTATGATTTTTTCTTTTGTTGGTGTGCTTGCTCGGCCTGATGCTGGGCTTCCATGGTATGAGTGTGTGTGATAGTCTCTCTATATTGAAGCTCATACGTGACCATTGAGCGCATTAAGTGTAACTTCTTTGTGGGTAACATAGAAAGATTAATATTGATATCACCTGATCCTAAGAATTGGACACGTCGGTTGGTGTCCACCTAAATCACTGGCGTGGGGATTTGAACAAGGCGGGCATCCCCAGAGGCTGGTAAAGCAATGTCTAATGGTTCATGACTTGCGCGTTGGTTTGGCTCGCCTGAGCTACACTTGCTTGAATCTGGCTCGCCTGCACCTTCATCTCCTGTAGTCTAACTTGAAAAGGCTCAAGTGCAGACTTGTACTGCACCTCCATGTTGGTGCAGTGATCTGCTATTGCAGATGTGACAATGTTGGCTATTTCATGTAGGTCATCTTCTGTTAGCGTCAAGACCTCCTACAAGACCTCTTTGGAACCCTTCCTCTTCTTTCTCAATCCCCCAGCAGACTAAGAACAACACTTAGTTCCCTTAGAGGTATCTTCTCATGTTGTATCCTTTGGTGCAAACCCATTCTTTTTCGGTTGGGTTTCTCTTTCGACGTATATGGTTTCACCAGTGGTCGTTGGTGTTGCTTCCTTATCGGTCACCTTCTCTGTCACTTTCTCTATTGGTTTCATTGTCTCGCTACCGCGCATTGTTTGTGTAGTTGAATTATCTCCGTCACGGTTTCATTTCCTATGGAAATTCTTGTGATTTGTCTTTGGCTAAGGGGAAATTTATATCCTACAATGATGGGTCTATGAAATTTGTATTAAAATCAAGTCCTCTCTCCGAGGGCATTGAAATTTAGTGCATGCACCTGGTGTTGAATATCTCTAAGAGAAGAAATACAACAATAACCAAGGAGGTGGCCCTTGGGACATTAGAATAAGATACTATGGAAGCTCGAGTAGGAGCATTCTCAACTTACATAATGTCAAATCCTGGTGGGTTGGCCATTGCTCGGTAATTCTTTCTATGTACAAATTCTACTGCTTCTTCAACTCTTTCAATTTGATATATTTTTCATGGTGAATTCTAGTTCATTATCTACAGATTGTCTTGGTTGCGTGCCCTAGTATTCATGTTTGTGGTTTCTTATGGTTGTTGTACCTTTCCTAGAATCCCTCCCTCTATGTTGAACCAATGTTTCATCTTGCTATATTTATTTCCAAACCCCTATGGAACCTTAGTATTTAGTAGGCATACCTTGTACTATGTATTTTGTCTTACAGTATTCTCAGTTTCTTTTCCCTGTAGGGGTCATCCTCACATTTAACTATTGTGCCATAAAAAACCATTCCTCACCAAAGGATACATGGTTTTCAGGGGCCCAGAGGTAGAGGTCCTCAAGGAAAACCACGTGCTGAATCTCAAATAAAAAATTTGTCATTTTTTTCCACTCCTCCCTTCTGGAAATCTAAGAGGAAATATGCCAAATTGAATCCCTTATCACGAATGACTGCCAAGCTTACTTTGATTCTGAAATCCAAATTGAGGTAGCTAATGAGGCTCCTAAGATTGGGGATACCAAGGGAAGATAGAGCCAATATATTAACTCCATTACCCTCCACTAGCAAATGAAGACACTCCTAGGTAGGGTCTTGAAGGAAAAACATGAGGATTGCAATCACATCGACTCCTTTCTTAATGAAATTCAATGAGTTCAACACCACCAATGTTCTTATCTCGTTAGTAGGGATTCTTGGTTAGCACGAATTGAAGTACATCTCCATTATGGCTTGAAACCTCTATCCCCAAAAGGCACAAATATCAAGGATCTAACCCTAGTCACTTCATCAGATACTTGATGTCTCTTTCAACCTCTTGGCTTATGTCATTTACTTTCAGTGGTCATGTATTTAGTAGTACCAGTTGTTTACATTTTGACAGAGTTAGAGTAAGTATCCTTTATCATCTGTATTAGTTTCCCTTGTGGTATATTGCATCAAGACTCGGCTTAAACAATATTATTTGGTTTTATATGAAGCCATTTTGAGGAAATATAATTTTAACCAACAAAAAAATAAAAATAATCTCATGAAATATTTATAATCTTTACAAAAATAAGTTGATTTTAGTATTCCTATTCACTTTTGATAGCATATTTAAGTGATGTATTTTATACGCTTTTATTCCCTTCAATGCATATGTTTCCTTTTTGTGTATGTTTAATAACATGTATGTCAAAGTGGAATCCTCACATTTCCAATAGCTAAAAAAATCCATGGATTTTTGCCTAAAAAATGATAAACTAAATAGTGCCAAATATATGCTTGAAAATGTGTAAATGAACTAGTGTTAGATGTGATTTTTATTGGACCAGAAAGTATTTGCACATTGGTCAATATATTAAGGTTGTTCTACCCATGTAAAAATAAAATATGTAGAAGAATTAGACAAACTTGGGGATTGTCCTTAAACAGGGTTTTGTAATAGAATATGGTTGATTTTTTAACCAATTAATTGAGAAATGAAAAAGTATGTGGAGCTTAATACTAAAGTAGGTGGAAAAAATATCACATCAAATGTTCATCACCATATCACATATGATTGTAACTAGTACAATTACTAACAAAAGAAGAAAATTTTTGAATACTAGATAAGAAATAGAACTTATCAATCAAAACACTTTCATATGAGGTCTACCACCCTAAATTTCATTTGGATCATACGAATTTAATTACTAAGATGATTGTTCCTAGCTTGACTTGGTTTCTAATGTCTCCTAATAATCCATGGTTTTCATTGATGTCTCCTAAGTTCATATACTTGTCCGAAGAGACAGATTCATATATGTCATAGATTTGATACTACCCCTAGCATTCCCGAATACAAACTTTATATTTTCACTTCTAGCATTTTCACATGCTTGTCATAAGACATTCATCTACATTATCCATAGTTTTCTTCTACTAAAAGGGTGAATGCTAAAATTTTCAAGAATATTGTTCCTTCATTTGCTATTGTCTATGATGTGGGGTCTTAGGGGTTACTCATGTTTGATATTTTTTCTTTTGTGTATCATCGTGCAAACCCAAACTTTAGTAGAAGCACCACTACTCAAGGAATTACTTGTGATTAGAGTCTTGAAATCAAAATTGGAATTCATGCAATGCATCATATAGATATAAATAGTGTTTGTGTGATCTTGACTAAGTTGTAGTTTACTACCATAACATTAGTGTAGATTAAAAGGAAAGGTTCATGTAACAGATACTACATTGTAGCATTTCATGCCAGAACCAAGACCCCCTAAACTTCTTTATAAATGGTCATAACTTGTGATCTCTATGTTATGCTTAATAGATGGTAATGATCATTCATTGCATATTTTCTTAGGTTGAGAGACACAAACATTTAAGTTATTGTTTTATTCATAACTCCAAGGCAAATGCAAGACATGTATTACTACCAAATGCATATTATAAACTTGATTCATAGGATAGTTCAAATTTCATGATAGATTTGAAATTAAAGTTAATTCTCTATTGTTTGTCTTTAATGTATCATTTAATCTAGTAAGCTAATGTGCCAACAATTGGTTACATCTATGTGGGGTAATGGAACCCACACTAAAAATTTGACAAGCCTTTATTTAATGCAACACATCATGCTAGTGAACTTATTTCTCTAGACAAAATAATGATTGTATTTAACTTATCTATGTCCAAGAGAACTAGTTACCATAGTTGGAAATTGAGATCCACATCTTATTCCAATTTTTCAAAGATACTTTTGTGGACAAGATTGTGGTGAAGAGCTTTCTGATTGAAGTGATTTTTTATTTTTATTTTTTTTGGATTTGGTTATTAAATGAGATAAATATTCATCTTGTGCTTAAGATTATGATGTTAAGGATCATGATTGTGATTTTCACAAATGAACTGAAGATGTAGATGCATATCTATCAATGGACTAGAAGTAAGACTAACAACGGGAGAAAACCCTATAGGGTTAGCACTTATAGTAATTGAAACTCTAAAACCAATTTAATGCATTAAACTAAAGTACTAGTAGTATCAATAACATCATAACTAGTTATTGAAATAGTTGTAAAAATAAAATAGACATAGCAATATCATTAGTAATAACAATCTCAGTGGAAATTTTAGATTTTATGTTAAAATTTGCACCTAGACGCAATAGTTACTTGAGAAGTGGGGTACATGAGTGCTCTTGAGATCTGATCGTCCAGAGAGGAATTTACTACGAAGAAGAGTTTACAAAATTGGCCAAGAAAGAAAACACATTTACAATGAGAATACATTAGAAAAATGAGTGGGATTATTCCTCCACACGCATCTCGAGGTCTAGTAGAGATTTGTTGGCATGCCTACTAGAGGCCTTTAATTTCGAATTGTGGCCTTTCCTAATAGAGAGTTGAGCTTGCATAGTCTTGATCCACTAACAAAGGGAATCCACTTCATCATCTTGATGTGCCAATTTGATTTTAATATCATATATTTCCTCCATAACATTGATGATTGTTCACATTTTTTCTTGCAACTTCAATTTAGTATTTGTAATATCCAACTACAAGGTCTTGGTATATTCAGTGCAGTTCAAACACCAATATTGTCCCCCTACTCTTGAGTTTTTCTTGCTGTGAGCCTTCATTGCAACCCAAAGGAGAATAGGAGTCCAATAAACTATGAACACTGAGTGACAAAACCACTTAAGAACAAGAGGAGGGAAAACTAGGAGTGACTCTGGGAAATAGTGGCACAAAATAGAGACAGAGCACCTAGTATTCGTGTAACATGGATGAAAGAAAAGAACACTCTCTAACTACCAAGGGATGAACACCAACTAAGGCATGCAGGGCCTCAGGGGTGTTTAGTGTTGAATGCGAAGGTGGCTCATATGACTCCAAACACTCGGAAAGAATGCACATGAAGGAAGAGATCAAATGTCGAAACCTAGAGAGAAAATGCAAATTGTAGAGAGATACATTGGGACAATCAAAGGGGGATTAACTAACAATTCTAAATACAAAATAGGATTGATGGAAAAAAAAAAAAAAGAAGGCTACCTGCAACAAATGAAGCTCCATTGATAGAAGAGTTTGAGTGGTGACGAGCTGCATTCGTCACAAGAATTTTGAATGATCTCTCTAAATTCCCCCTATTACTCTAATTGCTCTAAGTCCAACACAATGAGCTTCTAAAAAGAGATGATATGACCAACACATAGCTTTTACCAAGCTTGTCGTAAAACACTAGGCAGTGGCTGTCTTATGTCATTACGCTTTGACAGGTCATTTGCTTAAAGCCTCTGAAATGTTTGATTAATAATGGAGAGAACGTGGCGCGAAGATCGCTGCTCGCCATCGGTTCCCTTATCCTTCTGGTTACCATGAAGGGAGGCTTCCCATGTACCTTCACGCTGCTACTCCATTGCTTTGTGTTTTTGTTGTTTCAGAGCATGAGAGGAAGCATCATATATGAGTCTATCAAAGACAACCAAATATATAATCAGTGGCGTTTGTATGAAAGCGCAGTATTCAGCACCATATAATAATCAGTTGCCGACATTGGCCCCGTTACTCCGGCTTTAGTTGCCATTTGCCACATAGTTGCCATTTTATCATCTATAAATGCATAGTTGCCATTTTATCATCTATAAATGCAGTGCCACACCATTGCTTTGTGTTTTGTTGTTTCAGAGCATGACATGAAGCATATATCAAAGATAATCAAAGTATGCGAGACGCGACCATTATGCATCGCACGACCTCCCGGTGAATGCTTCTGTCTGCCATCATTTGAGGACAACTGCCTACCAGCTCGCGCGCGTGCAGCTCGCCCATCCATTCTAGTGAGTGGCTACTGCAATTTTTGAAATTACAATCAATTATGCCATTCAAAATTGACGTGTTGCATTTTAGAATTTGACGTATTCATAGTTTTGTCGGTTTTTAGCTTTTGACGCTATTCGACAGTGAAGCATTTTTTACCTTTGTCTGTGATGAGCATTTTTAATAATATAAGCACTTTGTCTATCACACAATGCCAAAGATGCTAAGTGGAAAAAGTGTAGTTTCATTCCTTATCTCTATTTATATTTATATTTCGAGTTTAGTAGAAGAAATAAAATAATAGTAGCTTATTGTCAATTCGTTGCACGTGGACGAGTCTGTTGTACACAGGTGGCCAACGAAATCCAGCTGGAGCATACACAGACGCGCAACTATGAGGGAATGAGGAAATTGTGAGGCAACATCTACTTCAATGATCATTTCCATTGGTCTACCCTATCATTTCCATTGCTATGTGGGCAAAGGCACCAACATGAGAGCGGAGGTCTTGTCCCTTTGAGGTGTTTTACATTGTGCTTATCGGCTGTCTTGGACA
Organism: Pinus albicaulis; assembly: GCA_034641835.2. Lineage (NCBI taxonomy): Eukaryota > Viridiplantae > Streptophyta > Pinopsida > Pinales > Pinaceae > Pinus > Pinus albicaulis. Next base: position 1,081,766,609 of record CM076582.1, on the reverse strand, counting down.
AGATTCACATTGTTAGTGACTGAAAGGTGGTTATCAATTGGGCCTCGGGGCATATTTCCCTTTTGGTGCCCTTCTTAGTCAGCATAACTTTTCTCTGAAGACATGTTTTACATCAATCATCATTAATCACATTTTATGGGAACAAAACTTCTACTCTCACCAACTTTTCAAATGCAAAGTGTGTTACATCTAGAAGAATATTTTTTGAATGTTTGGCGTAGGGTAGGGCGATCAAGTTTGGCTCCTTTGCTCTCAGGCTCCTATGTGTCAATTTCTAGTCATTTTTGTGTTGTTTTAGCATGAAAAAGTTCCAACTAGATTTAACTCGAAGGTTGCTCCGAGCCTCTCCTTAGTTTGCAATTTTTTTTTATTTACCAAGTTTTGGGCATATTATGGTAGCCTCATAGGGAAAGAATGGAATCCTACCATCTGAAATCATTGTCTTGATGTTCTAGTCCTTCTATAATCGTTTATGATATTTTTGGAACTCTGATGAATGTAACCTCTTTTATTTTATAATGAAAGATGATATTTTTTTCTACTTAAAAAAAAGATGAGAAAATTTCCCTACATTATAGAAATGATTCAAAGAAAAAATAATTCAACGAGAAAAAACACAAGAAGTTTAATTTGAAGTTTTTATCATTATCAATTTCACATATTTTTTTAATTCTAAAATGAAAATAAAGGGAGAGTACATTCTGCATATACACAAAAACCATTGTATTTCAATGAAATACATACAATTTTTTGAACAACACTGAAGAGTATAAAAAATGGTAGACCATTACAAGAAAACAAACAACCCTTGTACAAAGAAACCCCAAAGAAACAGACATTGTGACAAAAACTGTCCAAGAGGAACAAAAAACAAGGCCATAGAAGCCCATATCTAGAAAACCCTAAGAGTCCACAAAAAAGAAAATCGGCTACGACAAATTGGTATAAAATGAGTGATCTAGTGGATCAATTTTATGCTCAAAATTCAAAGTTGTCAGAATGGCTCAGAACCAGTGTGCTTGTGTAGATCTCGTCATTCTAAATGCGACACAACTTGTTTTGCTCAAATCCGATATTGGATGCTCCCGATATAGAGTTATGTTCGTTTTTGGAAACAACAAAAATTTTGTTTTTAGGTCATACAGGGTTGCACAGTCAGCAGTCTATACTAATGACTGGACCCTAGCTGTAAAAGATGACTTGTCTCCTTTGGCGTATCACAACATGACACTTGGCAGAAATTTATTGATTTAGTTATGGTGCTACTTTATTGGTTGGTTGATTATCAATTGGTCCAACCAAGGAGGACCACGTGGGCCAACGAGAGGTTGTCACGTGGCCTCTTGGTGGCCACTAAAATTTTGGTTAAGGGCCAAAGCAGACCCCCAAGGAATCAAACATGAGACCTCGTCCAAGCCAAAAAGACCTCCGACCATCTGTGTTACACATATTTCTTAACCCTTAAGGGTCTCATGCCTATAAAAGCTTTATTTGTTTGGGCATCGAGGGTGGGGACTGGGGTTAACCCTCGACCCCAGTCCACAGACGAGGGTTAGGGGCTAACCTAGGCCCTGAAAATATGTATTAAAGTTTTAAAACCCACATAGCCAAAGTTTATGTTACAATACATTTCGGTGAACATTTCCAACCGGACCATACATATCAACCAACCAAACCTTTGATATAGAAATAACCAAAGTTTTTTATGTAATTGTGGAAGGGTTTCATAACTGTTATGTTGACGGTTTAATGCAATTGGAGCAACGTTCACATACCACCAGGTCACCGCAGAGGTTAAGGTTTGATTCCAAGTATATGCAGCAAATGTTAACGGTTTATGCAACGTTGGAACGACAATCACATGTCGAAGTTCCACAATAGTTTGGTCACGGTTTAGTGTCGGTGATGTTAGCACAACAACTATACTAGCGAGTAAACCTATTCACATGTTTTGGGTCCCAAATGTTTATTGTTGCGGTCTCGTAACCACCAACCATAACTCAAACCCAACCATTATTCTAGCACTGAACCCAGGTCAGGTCAACAACCCGGTAAGAAAAGGTACGATGACCCGAGATCAATGACAAGAAAGATGCAACATGGCATTTTTTTAGCCAAACATAGGGCTTACTGGTGCAATTAAGTAGGAAAAATTTTTCACCAGGTGTGATGTGAATCTCGCTAGCACAGGAAAAATTTGTTGCCCCATGTGGTCGAAAAATCCTGAATTTGTAGGACGAATTGCAAGAAGGTGTGATTTGTAGGACAGATGGTGCAGAAACCTGGGGAGAGCATAACTCATTCATTTTGATCCTTTTTGGGAGCAGAAAGAGGCTAGACAGGGGTTTTTGACTATTCTAGAGCCATTGGATACATTGTTGAAGCCATTTGAGCATTGTAACTTGATGTAAACACCATTTTATGAGAATAATGAAAGAGGCCCAACCATTGGAAGCTGGACCAGGAGATGTAGCCCAAGAGGGGTGAACCTATTCATCACTTGCTATTTTGTGTTTACTGTTATCGTGATTTTTTCTTCTATTTTTTACAAAACAGAACTTTTAATTTTTTTTTATGTGTTTATGAATTTTACATAAGAGGCTAAAAAAACCTAATTTATTCATTTGCAAAACTTGACATAATCCTTAAGCTTTCATATATAGATAAATTTGGTATTAGAGCTAGAGTTCTTTGTTGTTGTGATGGTTTAATTTGTTTGCAAGTGTTTCAGATGCTTCCAAGGTTGAAGCTCAAGAGAGGAGAAGGAAAGCTTGTGGTTGCAAGTCCTCGAGTTAGGTTAAGGACAAGGAGAGCAAATTTGCCACAATCTCCACCACAAATTTCACCTCAAGTTGTACTTGAAGCTTCAGAAATCATGTTACATGTGGGAGAGCCTGAAAATATGTTAGAAGATTAAAAGGCTTTCAGAAAAGCATTCTTTGATATGACACAAATGGTGAAAGTTCTCTATGAAGAGAGAAACACAAAGTTGCAAGGCGAGAGCTCCAATCCTCCAAAGAGAGATAAATATTCAAAAGGAGATGGAGGAGATGGAGACAAAACTCCAAAAGGTAATGGAGGGATTAGTGACAAAACACCTTTAACACCACCATTCTCTTCACCTCCATCCTGACCACCATCTTCACCATCATCTTCTTCCATAACAAGCCCTTCACAAAAACCTCCACAATCTCCAAAGGGTCATGGTAAAACACTATTTTTGAAAATTGACATAAATTTTGATTTGCCTATGTATGATGGAGAGGTAAATGTTTAGAGATTAGATAATTGGTTTCGTTAACTTGAAGTGTAATGCAAGATACAAAGGATCAAGGATGATAACACCAAGATTCAACTTGCTTCATTAAGATTGGAAAGTGTTGCACTTATTTGGTGGGAATCCATAACTCAAGAGGACATGAAGAAAAATGGTGAGGTCTTAACCTATTGGAATGATTTTATTGATGCCTCGAGAAGACAATTTTATCTATTAGCATACATGCAGAAATCTATAATGGATTGGAAAAATTGTAGGCAAGGAAAGAGACAAATTGTGCAAAGCTATACTCAAGAATTTAGGAGAAGAGCACTAACATTGGGTATAGATTTGACATCTCAAGAAACTTTGTTGAAATATATTGGAGGTTTGCATAGTTACCTAAGACATACTATTATCATGTTTAACCCTACAAGTTTAGATGAAGTTTGTGTTCGGGCCACACACCTAGTGGCAAGAGGGGAGCATGCTTCATATGAAACATGTGAGAATACCTTTGAGTCTAGAGAAAAACGAAAGGGTAAGTTCAAGGGAAAAGGAAAGAAGAATGCATCCATCAAGTTGGAGAAAGATAAACTCACATGTAAACATTGTTCCAAATATGGAGATGACGAAGATAATTGTTTGAAACTTCATCTAGAAATGAGACCCAAGAAATTGAAAAACAAGGAGAAGGAGAAGACAACTGCAAAAATACAACATGATTTAGGCCCTAATTCTAGAGATGAAACAAATATCAAAGCGATGGGTTTGAAAGGTAAGAACATCAAAAGTACGAGTTCTTCAAGTTGTATCAATGATACTCAAGATGAAGAAACACGGATTGAGATTTTCCATATTAGAGTTGTTTCAAAGCATACTAAGATATACACATTGTTTGTTAGTGGTTCACCAGCAAATATTATTTCAGAAGACATTGTCAAGAAGATAAATTTAGAGACCATTCCACATCTTAGACCCTATCCTTTAGGTTGGGTATGTAAAAATGAAAAATTTTAGGTTACAAGGAGGTGCATCCTTAGATTTTCAATCACTGCAAACTTTCTTAATGACGTTGAACTTGATGTAATTTTGCTTGATATTTGTGTTATAGTTTTGGGTAGCCCATATATTTATGATAGGAGAGAAATATTTCATCGCCATGAGAATGAGTATCACTTGTTCAAGAATTGGATTGAGTATAAGGTTGTCTTTGAAATTGGACGGTGCATGGCGATCACATTTGGTCAAGAGTCAATCCAAGCGTAAGGCAAGATATGTTAAACATCATCATGTCGACAGTGTTCAAGGTGAGAAGAATTTGAAGTTGTTTAAGTTTCCTTTTATTGACGACCGAGGAGGGATTCTATTTATTCCTTAAAGGGAGGTTTTTTTTTTCATATTCTAGTAAATTGTAGCAAGATAGTATCTATGACAATAAGACAAGGTCACCAAAATCAGGGAAAATTATGTGTTTTCATGAAAAGCTCAAAATGTCACATTCAAGTAAATTTCAGTGGATTGAGACTGAAGGGTGAGGGAGTTGTACCCTCATCTATTTGTTGATGGATAAAGAGATTTTGGAGGTCCAAAAGCTTCCAGTGGGGAGGAATGATCTAGTGGATAAATTTTATGCTCAAAATTCAAAGTTGTAAGAATGGCGATAAACTAGTGCGGCGCTTGTGTATATCTCGTCGTTTTGAATCCGATGCAACTTGTTTCGCTCAAATTAGACATCAAATGCTCCCAATATAGAGTTTGGTTCATTTTTGGAAACACAAAAAATTGTGTTTGGGTTGTACATGGTTGCATAGTCAGCAGTCCATACTGTTGACTGGACCTTGACTATACAAGATGACTTGTCTCCTTTGGCATATCACATCTTTACACTTGGCAACAATTTATTGGCTCGATTATGGTGTTATTTTATTGTTTGGTTGATTATGAGTTGGTACAACTAGGGAGGACCACGTGAGCCAATGAGAGGCTACCACGTGGCCTCTTGGAGGTCACTAAAATTCTAGTTAAGGGCTAGAGAGGACCCCCAGGGAATCGAACATGAGACCTCGTCCAAGCCAACAAGACTTCTGACCATATGTGCTACACATGTTTCTTAACCCTTAAGGGTCTCATGCCTATATAACCTTTATTTTTTTGGCATCAGGGGTGGGTACCGAGGTTAACCCCCAACCCGGTCCATAGACCAGGGTTAGGGGCTAACCTCGACCTTGAAATATGAAGTTTCAAAACCCACATAGCCAAATTTTATGTTACAATACATTTCGGTGGACATTTCCAACCGGAACATACATATCAACCAACCAAACCTTTGATATAGAAATAACCAAAGTTTTCAGATGCAATTGTAACAGGGTTTCATAACTGTTATGTTGATGGTTTAACATAGTCAGAGCAATGTTCACATACCACTAGTTCACCGTGGAGGTTAAGGTTTGATGCCAAGTATATGCAGCGGATGTTAATGGTTTATGAAAATTTGGAACGACGATCACATGGCGGAGTTCCACAATAGTTTTTCCACGGTTTAGTGTCGGTGATGTTATCCCGGCAGCTTTACCGGTGGGTAAACACATGTTTCATGTCCCAAATGTTTATTTCCGTGGTCCCGTAACCATTGACCATAACTCAAAACCAACCATTGTTCCAGTACCGAACCCAAGTCAGGTCAACAACCTAACGGGAAAAGGTACAATGAGTCGAGATCAATGGCGGGAAAGATGAAAGGTGGCATTTTTATAGCCAGACATAGGGTTTACCAGCACGATTAATTAGGCGACATTTTTCACCTGCCGCAGGGAAAAAATTTCGCCCCACGTGGCCGACAAAGCTCGAATTTGTAGGACGAATTGCAAGAAGGTGTGATTTGTAGGACAAATAGTGAAAAATCTTGGGGAGAGCATAACTCATTCTATTTTGATCCTTGTTAGGAGCATAAAGAGGCTAGGCAGAGGTTTTTTACTGTTCTTGAGCCATTGGAGACATTTTTGAAGCTCTTTGAGCACTATAACTTGATGTAAACAACATTTTACAAGAATAATGAAAGAGGCCGAACCATTGGAAGCTAGACCAGGAGATGTAGCCCAGGAGGGGTGAACTCCTTCATCACTTGTTTTTTTATGTTTACTGTTGTGGTGATGTTGTCTTCCATTTTCTGCAAAAAATGAACTTTTAATGCATGTTTATGTATTTATGAGTTTGACATAAGAGGATAAAAAACCCTAATTTATTCACATGCAAAACTTAACATAATCCTCAAGCTTTCATATACATATCAATGAGTGGGGTTGACCCACTCATCCCTTAAAAACATAGCCAAAATTGTATTCATGAGCTTACCCCTTCCTTGTTCCACCTCGTCCCAATCACTAACCCCTTGGAAGTTTGAAACGTTGGATTTAAAAATCTCCAAGAAAATTTATTCTTTTCATAAAAGACTCATCTAGTATATAGTAAACATTTCACATTAAAATAGAAAGAGTAAATTAAATAAAAGTTCCTTAAATCCAATTGGAAGTGTTCACTGACTCTTAGTTTGAGTTTGTGTGAGATAGGGATTGAATGTTACTTCATGCTTTATAAGTTTCTCTCATTATTTTTGTATGTCGAGAGGCCCAACACCTACCATATTTGTATAATGCTTAATTTTCAATGATGAATAAAACAATTGGAAACATAGATTAATAATTGTGATATAAGAGATACAATGATCTAAAATATCGATCGAAATTGATACTGGTTTATTAACTCTTTAAAAGTGTTTTTATGTATTTAAAATCACCATTAAAAAGAGCTCAATTTAACTAACAAAGGAAACTTGAAAGGAAATTGCAGCAAATAAACACTAACAACAAACCACATAAGATATTATGACACCATCACGTTGATAACAGAGTTTGGCTATCTTCAAGCCTACGTCACAGGGCTCGGTCTTCAGTGGGGGGGCCTCTTTATCAAAAATGCTCAAAATGATAGTAGATTAAAATATGAGCTCCAAATGATTAATAAATTCCACAATGTGTTCATATGGCTTCAAACCCCCTATTTAGGCTCTTTTCACGCTCAAAATGGTCTCCAAATGGCCACAATAAACCAAAAACACTCTCTACTACACTCAAAAGGACTTGGAATTGTGAATTATTCAACAAATGAACCTTGTGGTTCAATGGTTGAGTGTGTTGGTTATATAACCCCAGGTCAGGGGTTCGATCCACAAGTTGGTCATTTTTGGAATGATTTTTGGCGGTGGTATGTATTACAAATATGGAAAATATTAAAAATTTTAAATGTTATGGTGGCAGGGTCAACAGAACCGCCACCCCACACCATAACTAATACATTTTATATTATGTTAACATTAAAGTTGTGACATGTAGGCCTTATATATATACATGCCCGCTCCAAACTTTTTTTCCACTATATCATATATCCAATGCTAAGGTTAGCGAGCCGCCAACCTTTTTATCCAACTCATCGGCATATCCACCTTAAATAGAACATCTACACTATACATAACAAGTAGCAACGGTGGCGTAGTGGTAAGGTGTGATATTATATGTGGGAAGGTTATTTTTTTGAATCTTGTCAGGTTTGTTTGAAAATTCATAATAAATTTTTGACCAATCGTGACAGGCCACATGTCACCCTCTAGTAGGGCCACATGTCGTCATGCGGTTGGTCCAAATTCAACCAACCTGAATATGCCACTTATCAAAACCTGGAGATGCCACGTGGTGGTCTGAAACATTTATCTATGGAGCCATGATATCGAACCATGCATTGACTTTTACCTCTGGAACCATGCGTTGAACCTTTGACTTTGACCAGTTGACTTTTGACTTTTTGCCCTGTTTGAACCTAAACTTTTTCTTTTCATAACTTCTTCATACGAAGTCAGATTTCTCCTATTTAAGTTGTATTGGATTCAGAACGATGAAATATACACAATGGAGTTGGTTTGAAAATTAGTTGAAAACTTTGATTTTTGAACATTTTTTGAAAATTTGAGCATATTTTGTATCCTACGGATCACTCCTTGATCATTTCAGACCATAAAAATAGGGCATTGGTTTACTAGCGAGGTTGATTTAGAAAAATGGATGTTTTCACATTCAAAACTTGAATTTGCAGTGAACAATTTAGGAGGACAAAACCTAATGATGAAGACAAACAACACTACTAGATGCATATAAAAAATATCATCTCATAGGAATAACCCTCCAGCTTTGGTTTGTCATATACGCTGCCAAAAAATGCATGTATAGGTTCAAATTTGATATCATATTTTTGTTTTCAAGAAGAATTGTTCCCATAGGTAGTATGTTGCCCAGAATGTGTCTCGAGCAATGATGAGTACACAAGAGAGGCTTATCTCCTTCAATAAACTCTCCAAAACTCATGGTGAGAATGAAATTAGAGGCTTAAGCTTCAACTGAACATTATTCTCTTACTCATGTCCCACTAGAGAATAAAATACCTTGACTATGGTTATTTTGAACTCTCCACAAAGCTACGCACAACCTAGCCATTGATATGCATCACAAAAATTAGAGACTCGACTAGGTTATGGCATTAGATAGGCCCCATAGTCCATACGTCCAACTCTGCTACCAATACGCAAATATGTAACAAGGTAAGAGATTTAGATTGCTCCAAATGAGTAGAACTTGGTGGAAGTAGGTCATAGAACTAACCTCAACCAAGAAGAAGGTCAGTGTCTGGCTTTGCCACTCCTCTACTTTCATGCATATGCTAAAAACCAAAAAAAAAATCCCAATGCATGTTGTGAAGACTCAATTGATCACAGAGTTGCTTTTAAGTGTAGATACACATTTATACAGGTGAATCAAACTATAAATGCAAGCAAAACCCAAAACTTTAGGGTGAATTCTACCATAGCCTCAATTTCTAGGAATGGTAGAGGGCGAAATAGCCCCTAACCAGTGCCATTCCTAGAAATCGAGGGCAATTGGAAGCAAATTCCACTTGCAAAGGATATTTTCAAGGCAAATAAGGGCTTGGAATGATATTTGGAGGGGAGAAATCGTGTTTTATTGGGCTTATCTTTAATAATATTGGTGGCTAAAATATAATATTCATTTATTTTTAAATATTTTTTGGGAGAACTATAAAAAAAGGGCGTTATATAAAAAATTCACCCCTCCAAAATATAAAACCCCTTAAATTTCGCCCATGGACTAAGATTCACTGCTAAAATTTTATATGATGCAGGGACGCTTAGAGGAGGAATTAACTAACAATTCTAATACAAATCAAGGTTGATGGACAAAAGAGAAGACGTGACCTATGGAGATTGAAGCTCAATAGAGGATTTTGAGCGCAATGATGGGCTACTTTCAATAGAAGAATTTTGAATTGCCTAAATTCAAAGAGACTCTCTAAATCCCCCCTCTAATTGTAATTGTTGCTCCAAGTCCAGTACAACAAGTTTCTTAAAAGTGACAAGGTAACCAACATAGAGCTTTTATAGAGCAATCTCATTGAAAATTATCAATTGTATATACTTATATATTTTTATGTACTACTTAAATTTCAAGTGAACAAAAGTTATTAAATAATTTCCTTGGGAATTCTCTTAAATTGTAATGTGTATAAAATAAATATATATAATATCTATTTAAAATAAAATAAATAGCATCATTATACTTCAAACAATTTTATTTTATTTTATGTTATTAAATTTTAATTTAAAATAAATCCATAAAAATATGTATATTCTCATCTAATGTTTCCTATCATAAAATTCCATTGAAAAACTGATATATTTTCTTAGTTTATGTGGTAGTTTATATTCCCCATACACATATATTTGAAATTGTTGGTTCCTGTGTTTCATGGATTCATTTTTTTGATCACTTTGGCTTATTCTTTTACTCAAAATTATTTCACATCACATTCACTTTAGTATATGGATTTAGATCTGGTGCCTCATTAACAAATAATGACAATTGATGTGTGAGGGGAAATAAATGAACACATATGCTTATCCTACTATCAATTCATTGAGCAAGGGTATCACAAAATGATATAGTCAGCATATTTGAAGTACTATTATGCTTTGAAAGATGTAATGTCATGTTAAATCTATGTTAAGATTGGATGGTTTGTGTGGTTACCACCCCTAATACTAAAGTTGGATAAACCCCACGAAGAAAAATCTAAACACATAATGTTCCAGTCATTGTAGATTGGGCCATCAGTTATTGAGATAAGCTTGGTCATAATGCTTTCAAGCTAAAATCTTTAAACAAGAGGATTGACCCCCTTCCCGTAAATGGATGAGACTTGAAACATTATTTCCAATAGCACCTACGAGCTACACTTCCTCTACATATTGTTTTGTGTCTCTTATTTTCTCTACTTTTATTTTATTTGGGTAAGTGGTTTGTTTGTTACATAGTCATATCTTGCCATGTCTTATTAGCGATCATTGTACATAAATAAGACCCTTTTGTAAAATTAATTTCTCAAAAGGCTTTGTGTTTCAATCAAAGAGAAGTGTGACAACCACAACGCTTGGATTTTTGTTGTTCTCCTTCTTTGTTTGGGAGTATGCCATAGGTTGGACTAAGGCGAGATGGAAAATATGTTTCGTCCAATAGGAGAACCATGAGGGAACCTAAAATATTCGTGATTGTGTCCGTATTTAGATTTCCCAACTTGGTGCTAACCTACTTGTATGTTAACGCTTTTCCAATCTAGTAGAGAAGGGATAACGGGAAAATCTATGCTGCATTGAGTTTGTTGAATAGTCTTCATAGCGTTATCCAGCATCTGTGAAAATTGAAGCACTTCTTTGGCCTGTGGTTTCATGCATGCTTCGAGCAGTTGTTCCTTCCAACGCAGATCTTCAATCTCAGTTTGTATTGTCCGATACTCCTGCAGATGAGTGAGGCGCTGTGTAAAAACCAATGTTGGTGCCACTATCCTGATTTCTTCAAAATGTTGCTCCTTCTGATGGAGTGTGTCATGCAACTGCTGAATGATTGGATCATTTTGGACTAATTTCCACACACTCATAGCTTCGTATAACAGGTTGTCACACTGGGTGACTACAACGGCAATACTATCACGGGCTTGCTTGACTTCAGCTGCTCATTGCGCGCAAACCTTTGGTGGAGTCTCGGGCTGCAACTTGGTCTGGAGATCTACAATTTGTTGTTCATACTCTTTTCTGATTATTTGTACCTCAACGTGTGATGCTTTCAACACGGCAGCCAATCCTTCTAATTTTTCCTCGGGCGCAGTTGTGGCGAGGACAGTTGGAATATCTCGGCAAAATTGGTGGATCTTTGCCTCCAAAACAGAACGTTGGGCTTCGGCTACACAACATGCGGCTTATGATTTTTGCTTTTGTTGGTGTGCTTTCTCGGCCTGCTACTGTGCTTCCATGGTATGAGTGTGCGTGATATCCTCTTTGTATTTAAGTTCATACGCAATCATTGAGTGCATTAAGTGTAACTTCCTTGTAGGTAGCATAGAAAGATTAATATTGATATCATGATCCTAAGAATTGGATACGTCGACTGGCGTCCACTTGAATCGCTGGCGTCAAAATTTGAACAAGGCAGGCATCCTCAGAGGTTGGTAAAGAAATGTATAATGGTTCGTGACTTGCGTGTTGCTATGGCTCGCCTGAGCTACGCTTGCTTGAATCTGGCTCGCCTGCACCTTCATCTCCTATAGTCTAACTTGAAAAGGCTCCAGTGTAGACTTGTATTGCACCTCCATGTCGGTCTAGTGATCCGCGGTTGCAGACGAGACAATGTTGGCTATTTCATGTAGGTCTTCTTCTGTTAACATTAGGACCTCCTACCTGACCTCTTTGGAACCCTTCCTCCTCTTTCTCGATCCCCCAGTGGCCTGATAACTATGCTTGGTTCCCTTAGAGGTCTCTGCTCATGTTGTATCCTTTGGTGCAAACCCATTATTTTCTGGTTGGGTTTCTATTTCGATGTCTATGGTTTCAACAGTGGTCGTTGGTTTTTCTTCCTTCTCGATCACCTTCTCTGTCACTTTCTTTGTCACTTTCTCTATTGGTTTCGCTGTCTCGCTGTTGTGCGTGCTTTGTGTATTAAATTATCTCCATCATGGTTTCATTTCCTATGAAAATTCTTGTGATTTGTCTTTGGCTGAGGGGAAATTTATATCCTACAATGATGGGTCTATGAGAGTTGCATTAAAAGAAAGTCCTCTCTCCGACGGCATTGAAATTTAGTGCATGCACCTGGTGTCGAATATCTGTGAGAGGAGAAATACAACAATGATCAAGGAGGTGGCCCTTGGGACATTAGAATAAGATACGATGGAAGATCGAGTAGGAGAATTCTCAACTTACATAATTTCAAATCCTGGTGGGTTGGCCATTGCTTGGTAATTCTTTCTATGTCCAAATTCTACTGCTTCTTCAACTCTTTCAATTTGATATATTTTGCATGGAAAATTCTAGTTCATTTTCTACGAATTGTCTTGGTTGTGTGCCCTAGTATTGGTGTTTGTGGTTTCTTATGGTTTTGTACCTTTCCTAGAATCACTCCCTCTATGTTGAACCATTGTTTCATCTTGCTATATTTATTTCCAAACCCCTATGGAACCTTAGTCTTTAGTAGGCATACCTTGTACTATGTGTTTTGTCTTACAATATTCTCAGTTTCTTTTCCCTGTAGGGGTCATCCTCACTTTTGACTATTGTGCCCTAGAAAACCATGCCTCACCAGAGGATACGTGGTTTTTGAGGGTCTAGAGGTAGAGGTGCTCAAGGCCAACCACGTGCTCAATCTCAAACTCAAAATGTTGTCATTTTTTTCCACTCCTCTGGAAATCCAAGAGGAAATATGCCAAATTGAATCCCTTATCGCGAATGACTGCCAAGCTTACTTTGATTCTGAAATCCAAATTGAGGTAGCTAATTGGGCTCCTAAACTTGGGGATACCAAGGGAAGACAGAGCGAATAGATTAACTCCATTACCCTCCACTAGCAAATGAAGACACTCCTAGGTAGGGTCCTGAAGGAAAAACATGAGGATCGCAATCACATTGTCTCCTTTCTTAATGAAATTCAACGAGTTCAACACCACCAATGTTCTTATCTCGTTAGTATGGATTCTTGGTTAGCACGCATTGAAGTACATCTCCATTATGGCTTGAAACCTCTATCCCCAAAAGGCACAAATGTCAAGTATCTGACCCCAGTCACTTCATCAGATACTTGATGTCTCTTTCAGCCTCTTGGCTTATGTCATTTACTTTCAGTGCTCATGTATTTAGTAGTACCAGTTGTTTACATTTTGATAGAGCTAGAGTAATTATCCTTTATCAGCAGTATTAGTTTCCCTTGTGGTAGACTGCGTCAGAACTCGGCTTAAACAATATTATTTGGTTTTATATGAAACCATTTTGAGGCAATATAATTTTAAATCAACAAAAAAAATAAAAATAATCTCATGAAATATTTTTTATCTTTACAAAAATAAGTTGATTTTAGTATTCCTATTCACTTTTGATAACATATTGAAGTTAAGTTTTTTATACGCTTTTATTCCCTTCAATGCATATGTTTCCTTTTTGTGTATGTTTAATAACATGTATGTCAAGGTGGAATCCTCACATTTCCAATAGCTAAAAAAAATCCATGGATTTTTGCCTAAAAAATGATAAACTAAATAGTGCCAAATATATGCTTGAACATGTGTAAATGAACTAGTGTTGGATGTGATTTTTATTGGACCAGAAAGTATTTGCACATTGGTCAATATATTAAGGTTGTTCTACCCATGTAAAAATCAAATATATAAAAGAGTTAGACAAACTTGGGGATTGTCCTTAAACAGGTTTTTCTAAAAGAATATGGTTGATTTTTTAACCAATTAATTGAGAAATGAAAAAGTATGTAGAGCTTAATACTAAAGTAGGTGGAAAAGAATATCACATTAAATGTTCATCACCATATCACATATGATTGCAACTACTACAATTACTAACAAAAGAAGAAAAAGTTTGAATACTAGATAAGAAAAAGAACTTATCAATCAAAACAATTTCATATGAGGTCGACCACCCTAAATTTCATTTGGATCATACGAATTTAATTACTCAGATGATTGTTCCTAGCTTGACTTAGTTTCTAATGTCTCCTAATAATCCATGGTTTTCACATGCATGTTGAGGTCTAATAGAGATTTGTTGGCATGCCTACTAGAGGCCTTTAATTTCAAATTGTGGCCTTTCCCGATAAAGAGTTGAGCTTCTAGGGTCTTGATCCACTAATGAAGGGAATCCACTTCATCATCCCAGCATGCCAATTTGATTTTAACATCATATATTTCCTCCATAAGATTGATGGTTCACATTTTTTCTTGCAACTTCAATTTAGTATCTGTAATATCCAACTGCAGGGTCTTGGTATATTCAATGTAGCTCAAACACCAATATTGTCCCCCTACTCCCGATTTTTTCTTGCTATGAGCCTTCATTGCAACCGAAAGGAGAATAGGAGTCCAATAAACTATGAACACTGAGTGACAAAACTACTTAAGAACAAGAGGAGAGAAAACTAGGAGTGACTCTGGGGAAAATGTGGCACAAAATAGGGATGGAGCACCTAGTATTCGTGTAACATGGATAAAAGAAAAAAACACTCTCTAACTGCCAAGGGATGAACACCAACTAAGGCATGCAAGGGCCTCAGGGGTGTTTAATGTTGAATGTGAAGGTGGCTCATAAGACTCCAAACACTTGGAAAAAATGCACATGAAAGAATAGATCAAATGTCGAAACCTAGAGAGAAAATGCAAATTGTAGAAAGAGACATAGGGACAATCAAAGGGGGATTAACTGACAATTCTAAATACAAACTAGGATTAATGGAAAAAAGCGAAAAAAAAAATACCTGCAAAAAAAAATAAGCTTGATAGAAAAATTTGAACGGTAACAAGCTGCATTCGTCACAAGAATTTTGAATGATCTCTCTAAATCCCCCCTATTGCTGTAATTGCTCTAAGTCCAACACAATGAGCTTTTGATTTGAGATGATATGACCCACGCATAGCTTTTACAAAGCTTGTCGTAAAACACTAGGCAATGGCTGACTTATGTCATTGCGCTTTGACATGTCATTTGCTTAAAGTCTCTGAAATGTTTGTTTAATAACGGAGAGAACGTGGCACGAAAATCGCTGCTCGCCATCGGTTCCCTTATCCTTCTGGTTACCATGAAGGGAGGCTTCCCATGTGCCTTCACGCTGCCGCTCATCTACGGGCAGCACCATATCTGTGAATATCTGAAGGCTCAATATTCCACACCATATAACAATCAGTCGCCGACATTGACCCCCTTACATGCCTCGTTACTCCTGCTTTTCTGCGCTTCATCGAAGGCATAGTTGCCTTTTCATGATAAAAAGAGGTATATTTTATCATCAATAAATGCAGTGCCACGCCATTGCTTTGTGTTTTGTTGTTGCAGAGGATGACATGAAGCGTATATCAAAGACAATCAAAGTATGCGAGACGCGACCATTATGCATCGCACGACCTCCCGGTGAATGCTTCTGTCTGCCATCATTTGAGGACAACCGCCTACCAGCTCGCCATCCATTCTGGTCACTGGCGACTGCAGTTTTTGAAATTAAAATCAATTCTGCCGTTCAAAAAGTCGTAGTCTAACTAGTCAGAGGAATCGCTCTGAAAATCATGAAAATTCCGATAAGATTTTCAAAAAATCCGGCAGGAATTTTTCTAAATCCATGTTATAACTATCAAAGTTTAATATTTTGGGTGTCTTACAGGTTCTTGATGGTGCTGAATCCATTTCCAATGTCAAAATCAGGATTCAAACACTGTTTCTATTTTTTAAATTTTTTTGACCTGAATTCCGGCCAATTTTGACCATCCGAGCAATTCCTCCGACTCGTTTGACGACTCCGTTCAAAAATGACCAAGCTACCCCATTGCGGTATAGTAGAAGCACTTTGTCTATCAGGACTACAATGTTAGGAGGAAGCCCACATAATGCCAAAGATGCTAAGTGGGAAAAGTGTAGTTTAATTCCTTATCTCTATTTATGTTTTGAGTTTAGGAGAAGAACTAAAATAATAATAACCAATTATCAATTCGTTGCACGTGGACGAGTCTGTTGTACACTGGTGGCTACCGAAGTCCAGCTGGAGCATACACAGACGCACATACACACAGGAAATTGCGAAGCAACATCTACTTCAATCCTCCCTGTCCATCGTTGTCAGCTTTGTCTCTCCAATCTACTTCAATCCTCCCTGTCAGTTGTCAGTTCCATCTCTCCCTTCAAATGCTCTGCTGGTGTGGTTATCTCTGTTTTATTCTTTTTCATGAAATTGACCTACAATTTTTTATTCATTATTAATAAAAATAAATTAGCATTTGCAAAAGCGTGCAATATTCATTCTTAATAAAAATAGACTAGCAAAAGCGTGCAAATATTTTGATTGGGTGAGATGAACAATGTTTGCTTACCCCATTCCAGCAAAGACAACGCTTGCGGTGTAATTAATCCACTTTGTTTTTTGGAACAAACGATATTTAACTTTGCTCTTTTAAAATGTGCTATTTCTTTATTTATTCTTAAGAAAAACAAATTAATCCCCTTTCTTGTTTTATGACAAAAAAAAAAAAAAAAAAAAAATATTTAACTTTGTTCTTTTAAAATGTGTTCTTTTGGGACAAACCACATTTAACTGTGTTAATGGTGTTATGACCTTTAATGACAGACAATCATGCTTATAGAAGTAGGACATAACAACACTTCATGATCACATAACAACACATCATGATTCACTTGATTACTAGTTTGTTTTGTTTTACTCATGGGAGTGTGCCATAACCGGTGACCCTTGCTCAAGTGACTTAATAAGGTATTACTTCATTTCCTCTCCATACATAACACTTTCCACCTCATCCCTTCACTTTCATTCCCTTCGTGAAAAAGGGCACTATGGAGTTCCCCTTTTATGCTTGGATTCTTAATAATTATTAGACAACAATATTATTACTTTCTGAAAATGGTTGAATATACAAAAATGGTTATTCCTACAAGTATGCCACCACGGAAACGAAACCAATAGAATACGAATAATGACTCTTCCTTTTTCTTAGTTCTAGTTTATTATTATACTATTACATATCTTTGCCACCACGGAAACGAAACCAATAGAATACGAAAAATGGCTTTTCCTTTTTCTTAGTTCTAGTTTTTTTATTATACTATTACATATTTTTTAAGGAGTTGTTTTTAGTGCGATTTTTTGGAGTTTCAGGTGCTGGAATCCAGTGAAAAAATTAAAGTAAAATCTTGGTTTTTGTTATTTAAACTGGTTTTTTACTCTATATATGGATTCAACACCCTCAAAAACCCCTAGGGTACTTCGATTGTGCAAGGTTAGCAATCAAACTTCTCTTTTCAATAAATTTCTGCTGGATTTTAGAGAAATTACACCAGAAAAAGCCACTGTAAAAGCCATCAAAAAGTCGCACTAAAGACTACTTGATCTTTTAATAATAACTCGATTATATATATTTTAATAATGACTCTTTCTTTTTCTTGTTCTAGTTTTTTTATTATACTATTACAAGAAAGAAAAAGTATTCTTAGTTCTTTTTTATTATATTATTACATATCTTTTAATAATACGTATCTTTTAATAATGGCACTATTACATATCTTTTAATAATGGCTTTTTCTTTTTCTTGTTTTAGTTTTTTATTATACTATTACAAGAAAGAAAGAAAGTATTTTTGACATTCACAAGGCTAAAAATAATTTATGGAACAGTTTGATTCTCCAGCACTTGTATTCGACTATTTTCCTATGGAGTTTTACAATAAACGTTCTCAACTTCTCGACAAACTCTTCGCTGAATAGATTATCCCAAGAGCTAGCTGCCAAAATACCTGCATAATTTTCCCTACTGTCTTTGAAAGCCTTGCATTCTAAAATGAAATGTTTTTCTATTTCCACTTTTTCAAAAGAGAAAAAAATACATACTCTTTCCTCCCAAATTTCTTTTGGCCTTTTTTAGCGCCCTGTTCCACAACATAGTTGATGAGAATTAGTCCTTAATTGAGCAATAAGAATTTTAGGTCTCCAAGAAATATTGGCCCCTATGTACGCTTTTTGTTGATGATTATGACTGGGGTTAAACTTTTCAATGTAGTATTTCTATTTTCTCCTTAGTACGTTTGCGAAACTTATCCATAACAAAAATTTTTATCTCTTCAATGTTTGTAGGACACATGATCAAGAAAATACCCCATTTACTAAAGCATTTGTTATTTTTCCGCATCCAAGTCTTCTTTCTTTTGCACAATCTATCATTAAACACAACCTTTGGCCATCTACCCTCTCTCATTTGCCCAATTCTTTTCAAATACCTTATGACTCGCACTATATCAATTGCTTCAATAGGAGCAACCCCTGTTTCATTTAACAAAATAGCATAAGGAACTGCACTTTTAATTTTGAATATGTTTGTAATTAAACACTTTTGAATTTTCTCAATTTGTTTCCACTACATCTCGGTTGTGCTGCTGGCCCACAATTCACAACCGTAGAGAATCACTAAAATCACTAGAAGCCCAAAATGAGTTAGAGTGATTTTCCAGTCCCATAGCTCTACCTCTCTAGACTTGTTTTGAAGAGCATAAAATTCCTTCCAACCCCCCAAAGTTCTTTTCTTTCTACAACCATCCCAACTTAAATTTCTGCTGAAGTTAATTCCAAGGTATTTGTAGTCGGCAACTTCTTCCAGAATGTTGCCTTCAAAGTAGACCTTATGTTGGTCATGCTTTCTTTGGTTAGAGAAAACCACTACTTTCGTTTTGTAGTAGAAACTGTAGTTGGATAGTGTTGTATCCCTTAGTGTTCAACTGGCCTATGACACATTCCATTTGTAGACAAATTTTTCCTTGCAATTTTTTTTTACAATAGGTATATTGGTATATCAACATTTCCTTAGCATTTTGTGGCCGCATAAATTAACTCATCGGATAAGGCCCACCATAATTTACGCAGGCCTTTTCATTAAAAAAAAGGATAGGAATAAGACGTAAATAAATATGCATATAAGGAGTTACTTCTCACCATTATTTATGTAGGAGTAAAATTGTAAATGGATAGACATCTCACTTTATTAGTTCCTTCCAAATCAAGTTTATAGGATTTGATTTTCTTATTAAGCACTATTATCTTAGCATTGACCAATGCAAGTTATAATGTTTTATGAATTTTTTTCTAGAGCATAGTTTCTAACTTGAGTGACAAGCACTAAATTTCCCTGCAATGGTTTTTTAAATGAATTGTTAATTTTCATTTAATACATTTACATATAATAAAAAAGTTTAACCATAATCAAAATTTAACCTCTTCCTCTCTGGTTTTCCATTCTTGAGTGCTTCAGGGTATGTTAGTTAATATATATAACTTGGTTCATGATGCTTTTTTTATCGTTTTATTATTTTTCTTGAACAACCTTGTTGGTTTGTCAATTTTTTGCAAATCACATTTGGATATTGTTATTACTGTAAGAATTGTTTACAAAGAAATTTTAAACTAAAGCAATAACAAAACAATTTAAATTTAATTTTAAATTAAATTTGGAAATGTACTTAATAGTAAGATGAGGAAGAGAATAATTATTACTAGTGGTAAAATTGTGAGAAATATTCAATGAAATTAAATATGGAACTTCTAACTTTTAAAAAAAATTCATAAATATAATGTTTATAATTTTTAATAAAATTTCATTTAATTATTTTCAAAGATATTATTAGTAAAATATATGTAATACAAAAATGAATAAGAACAAAATATATAACAGAGTCTATGAAAATTTTTATCTCATGAATCTATGATCAGGGTGTTGGATTTCATGTCATAGAGGAGGGGGATCCCGCCACCCCGTCACCTCCCATCGCATTTAAGAGGGTAGGATTCCATCCCATGAAATCATACATGTTAACTGGTATGCATTCCCTCCACAATCATATGGCATCCTGTTCTTTTTCTGCATGATCCTGGATAGCTAAATTTGAATTTGTGTTATTCATTTGTGTATACAACAATCTCTTTCTACAAGTGAAATATTTTAGCTGCAGTGCATGGTTTGTGTCATTGAATTATCTCCATCACAATTATGTTTCCTATGAAAATTCTTGTGATTTGTATTTTGTTGAGGGGAAAGCTCTATGCTACAATGATGGGTCTATGATAGTTGTATTACAATCCAATCCTCTCTCTGAGGGCATTGAAATTTAGTGCATACACCTAGTGTCGAATATCTGTGAGAGGAGCAATACAACAATGACCAAGGAGGTGGCCCTTGGGACATTAGTAGAAGATACGATAGAAGCTCGAGTAGGAGGATTCTCAACTTACAATATTTCAAATCCTAGTGGGTTGGCCATTGCCAGGTAATTATTTCTATGTCCAAATTCTACTTCTTCTTCAGCTCTTTCAATTTGATAGAATTTTCATGGCGACTTCTAGTTCATTGTCTACAAATTGTCTTGGTTGTGTGCCCTAGTATTGGTGTTTGTGGCTTCTTATGGTTGTTGGACCTTGCCTGGAGACCATCCCTCTATGTTAAACCATTGTTTTATATTGCTAGGATTATTTCCAAACCCCTAAGGCACCTTAATATTTACTAGGAATCCCTCATACTCTGTATTTTGTCTTAAACACTTTTCTCAATTTCTTTTCACTGTACTGGGGGTCATCTTCACTCTTTAGTATTGTGCCCTAGAAAGCCATGCCCTGCCAGAGGATACTCATCTTTCAAGGATACATGTTTTTCTGGGGTTTGGAAGTAGAGGTCCTAAAGGCAACCCATGTTCTCAATATAAAACTCAAAATGTTGTCATTTTTTTCCACTCCTCTCTTCTGGAAATCCAAGAGGAAATATGCCAAATTGAAGCCTTTATCACAAATGACTGCCAAGCTTACTTTGATTCTGAAATCCAATTGACATAGCTAATTGGGCTCCTAAAAGCGGGGATACCAAGGGAAGACAAAGCCAATATATTAACTCCATTACCCTCCACTAGCAAATGAAGACACTCTTGTGTAGGGTCCTGAAGGAAAAACATGAGGATCACAATGACATCATCTCCTTTCTTAATGAAATTCAACGAGTTCAACACCACTAATGTTATTATCTTGTTAGTATGGATTCTTGGTTAGCACAGACTGAATTACATCTCCAATATGGCTTGAAACCTCTATCCCCAAAAGGCACAAATGTCAAGGATCTGACCCTAGTCACTTCATCATATAGTTAATGTCTCTTTTAGCCTCTTGGCTTATGTCATTTACTTTAAATGGCCATGTATTTAGTAGTACTATTTGTTTACATTTTGATAGACCCAGACTATTATCCTTTATCAATAGTATCAGTTTCCCTTGTGGTAGATTGTGTCAGGACTTGGCTTAGAAAATATTATTTGGTTTTGTATGAAGCCATTTAGAGGCAATATAATTTTAAATCAACAAAAAAAATAAAAATGATCTCATGAAATATTTTTAATTTTTACAAAATAAGTTGATATAAGTATTCCTATTCACTCTTGACAACATATTTAAGTTAAGTATTTTATACGCATTGATTCCCTTCAATGCATATGTTTCCTTTTTGTGTATGTTTAGTAACATGAATGTCGAGGTGGAATCCTCACATTTCCAATAGCTAAAAAAATTCCATGGATTTTTGCCTAAAAAATGCTAAACTAAATAGTGCCAAATATATGATTAAACATGTGTAAATGAATTAGTGTTAATGTGATTTTGATTGGACTAGAAAGTATTTGCATATTTCTCAATATATTAAGTTGGTTCTACCCATGTAAAAATTAAATATGTAGAAGAATTAGACAAATTAGGGGATTGTCCTTAAACAAAATTTTCTAATAGAATATGTTTTATTTTTTAACCAATTAATTGAGAAATGAAAATGTATGTGGAGATTAATACTAAAGTAGATGGAAAATAATATCACATTAAATGTTCATCACCATATCACATATGATTGTAACTACTACAATTTCTAGCAAAATAAGTGACTTTTAATACTAGATAAGAAAGAAAACTTACCAATCAAAACACTTGCATTTGAGGTCGGCCACCCTAAATTGCATTTGGCTCATACAAATTTAATTACTAAGATTATTGTTCCTAACTTGACTTGGTTTTTAATGTCTCCTAATAATCCATGGTTTTCATTGATGTCTCCTAAGTTCATATACTTGTCCTAAGAGATAGATTCATATTTGTCATAGATGTGATACTACCCCTAGCATTCCCAAATACAAACTTTATATTCTCACTACTAGCATTTTCGCATGCCTGCCATAAGACATTCATCTACATTATCCATATTTTTCTTCTACTAAAATGGTAAATGGTAAAATTTTCAAGAATATTGTTCTTTCATTTGCTATTGTCTATGATGTGGGGTCTTAGGGGTTATTCATGTCTGATATTTTTCCTTTTGTGTATCATAGGGCACTAATGAAACCCAAAGTAGTAGAAGCACCATTACGCAAAGAATTACTTCCAATTCAAGACTTCAAATCAAAATTAGAATTCATGGAATGCATCATATACACATAAATAGTGTTTGTGTGAGCTTGACTAAGTTGTAGCCTACTACCATAAAATTAGTGCAAATTAAAAGGAAATGTTCATGTAACATATACTACATTGTAACATTTCATGCCATAACCAAGACCCCCTAAACTTCTTTAGCAATGGTCATAACTTGTGATCTCTATGTTCTGCTTAATAGACAATAATGATCATTCATTGCATATTTTTTTAGGTTGCAAGACACAAATATTTAAACCATTTTTTTTTTTCATAACTCCAAGCCAAATGCAAGACATGTATTACTACCAAATGCTTCTTATAAACTTGATTCATATGATAGTTCAAATTTCATCATATATTTGAAATTGACTTTAATTCTCTACAATTTGTCTTTCATGTATGATTTAATCTAGTAAGCTAATGTGCCAACAATTGGCTACATCTATGTGGAGTAATAGAACCCACAATACAACTTTGATGAGCCTTTATTTAATGCAACACATCATTCTAGTGAAATTATATCTCTAGTTAAACTAGTGATTGTAT
Source organism: Pinus albicaulis (assembly GCA_034641835.2). NCBI lineage: Eukaryota > Viridiplantae > Streptophyta > Pinopsida > Pinales > Pinaceae > Pinus > Pinus albicaulis. The sequence continues at coordinate 1,081,743,159 of CM076582.1, read as the reverse complement.
TTAACTCATGTATGTCCAAGAACTAGTTACCATAGTTGGAATTTGAGATCCACATCCTATTCCAATTTTTGAAATATACCTTTTTGGTCAAGATTGTGGTGAAGAGCTTTGTGATTGAAGTGAATTTTTTTTGTGTGGATGGGATTTGGTTATTAAATGAGCTAAATATTCATCTTGTGCTTAAGATTATAATGTTAGGGATCATGATTGTGATTTTCACAAATGAACTGAAGATGTAGATACATATCTATCAATGGAACATAAGTAAGACTAACAATGGGAGCAAACCCTATAGGGTTAGCACTTATAGTAATTAAAACTCTAAAACCAATTTAATGCATTGAGCTAAAGTACTAGTAGTATCAATAACATCATAAGTAGTTATTGAAATTGTTGTAAAAATAAAATTGACATAGAAATATCATTAGTAATAACAATCTCAGTGGAAATTTTTTTTTTTTTAAACATAAATGAGTAGATTTTCTGTTAAAATTTTCACTTGGATTCAACAGTTACTTGAGAAGTGGGGTACATGAGTGCTCTTGAGATATGATCCTCCAAAGAGGAATTTACTACGAAGAAGAGTTTAAATTGGCCAAGCAAGAAAACACATTTACAATGAAAATACATTAGAAAAATAAGTGGGATTCTTCCTTCACAGGCATGTTGAGGTCTAGTAGAGATTTGTTGGCATGTCTACTAGAGGCGTTTAATTCGAATTGTGGCTTTTCCCGATAGAGAGTTGAGCTTGCAAGTTATTTATCCACTAGTGAAGGGCATCCACTTCATCATCCTAACGTGCCAATTTGATTTTAATATCATATATTTCCTCCATAATATTGATGATTGTTCGCATTTTTTCTTGCAAATTCAATTTAGTATCCATAATATCCAACTGCATGGACTTGGTATATTCGTTGCAGTTCAAACACCAATATTGTTCCCCTACTCCCGAGTATTTCTTGTCGTGAGCCTTCATTGAAACCCAAAGGAGAATAGGATTCAAATAAACTATGAACATTGAGTGACAAAACCACTTAAGAACAAGAGGGGGGAAACTAGGAGAGACTTTGGGGCAACAATGGCACAAAATAGGGACAGAGCACCTATAATTCGTGTAACATGGATGAAAGAAAAGAGCACTCTCTAACTGCCAAGTGATTGAATGCCAACTAAAGCATTCAAGCCCTCAGGGGTGTTTAGTGTTGAATGCCAAGGTGGCTCATAGGACTCCAAACATTGGGAAATAATGCACATGAAGGAATAGATCAAATGTTGAAATCTAAAGAGAAAATGAAAATTGTAGGGAGGGATACATGGACAGTCAAAGGGGGAATTAACTAACAATTCTAAATACAAACTATGATTTATGGACAAAAGGGAAGAGGCTACATGAAAAGAATGAAGCTCGATAGAGGAGTTTGAGCAGTGACAAGCTACAATTGTGACAAGAAATTTGAATTGCCTAAAGTCAAGTGATATATCTAAATTCCCCTATGACTCTAATGGTTTCTCTAAGTCCAACACAATGAGCTTCTTAAAAGACATGATAACACCAACCCATAGCTTTTACAAGGAAATATCAATGGCAATTATCGATTTTATGTATTTAAATGTTTTTAAGTATTACTTAAATTTGAAGTTAAATTTGAAGTGAACAAAATTATACAATAATTCTTTTGAAAATTCTCTTAAATTGCAATTTGTATAAAAATAATATATATAATATCTACTTTAAAAAAATAACATCTTTATACTTCAAACAATTCTTTTTATGTTTAATAAATTTAATTTAAAATAATTTATTTTTATTTTTATTTTTAATAAATTCATGAAAATGTGTATAATATCATCTAATGTTTTGTATCATAAAAATGTATTTCTTAGTTTATGTGGTGGTTTCTAACATCTATTTGAAATTGTTAGTTCCTGTGTTTCTTGGATTCATTTTGTTGATCACTTTGACTTATTCTTTTGCTCAAAATCATTTCACATCACATTCGCTTCAGTATATGGATTTAGATTTTTCCTGGTGCTTGATTAAGAACTAATGACATGACATTTGATGCGTGAGAAGGAAAAAAATGAATACATATGCTTATCCTCCTATCAATTTATTGAGCAACTGTTTCACAAAATGATATAGTTAGCCTCTTTGAAGTACTTTTGTGCTTTGAGAGATATAGTGACATTTGACATCGATGTTAAGCTTTGATGGTTTGTATGGTTACCACCACAAAATATCAACACTTCCTCTTAGCGAGGAATGTGCTCTAGCAACACTTCACTCTATAAGCGATACTTTGGTCTTTGGCATCGGTCCCTTGCACTGTTGATGCTTGGCCTGGTGCCCTCCATCCAATGCGCTGCTACTTTCTGTATTGTTGCCCATGACTCTGCCACAGTCACTGACACATCTATACTACAACTTCCTCTCAAATTACTACACCATGTTTCCTATATCACTGTCACTGCTAAATGCTGCATTGCAACTCAGTCGCTAAGAAGTAATCAACTGAAGGACATTACCCAACAACTGAAAGACAAGTCATTCTTGTTGCATCTCATCACTGAAGCACCCTCTGTTGTTGCTTTGTGCTATCTCTCTAGAGCCTTTGCCTTGTTGCTGCTTTGCACTATGTAAGCACTGCCACTCTGCGCTAATGAAGTTCCATCAGCCTCTGCGCTACTGCTTCCACGATGTTGCTACCACTACACTGCGCTGCTCCAATATTCAGTGTTCAAGCACTACCTTGCACATTTCCATGATCCTCTGCATCCACTGACTCCAGTCATCCTGCAACTGTCTTTAATGGCTCCCGTAGCTCATATGTGATCCAAGAGTTTGGGCACCTCAAGGATCCTGAGATCACCATTTGTAGCTCAATATATAGATCTATGTCACCCCACCTCTTCTCTCAAGGTACATGAGAACTCATGGCCACATCATCATCAACGTTGTCATCCCCTTTTGTTATTGTTGCCTTGGAATCCAAATCTTCCTTGCCCTTCTTCTTAGGACAAGTATTGGCGAAGTGTCCCAATTCGCAACATCTGAAGCACCAGACCTTGGATAGGTCCTTCTTCTTCCCTTGCTGCGTTTGTCCCTTATATGCTAGGGTTGCATCTTCCTCCTCCTCTTTCTTAACCTTGACTCCTCCGCTGTTGAATTCCCTCTTGGTTATTCTCCTCATCTCCTCCCGTCAAAGGATTTCCCACATGCCCCCCCAGTTTGGAAGTTGTGCTTTCCCCAAAATTCTTTGGAAAAAGGTCTCCCACTCATTAATGATTGCATTCAGGGAAATCCTCACCATGATTGCATCATCAGGAGTTTCCCCCATGGAAATCATCTGGTCTTGGATAGTATGCAGTCTAAAGAGGAAAGGATTGATCTCCTCTCCCTTGTGCATCTGGAACATCCACATCTGATTCTCCAGAAGCATCTTCCTCTGGATGGAGCTACCTTGATACAACGTGGCTAATTTCATCCACACCTCGCTTTTTGTCTTCTTCTCGGCAATATGTAGAGCCACATGATCATTCACTCCATCCATGATCAAGTGTTTATCCCGTACCTAATTGTCATTAAACTTATTTAGAGCATCAACATCGGTCGGCACAACCAAGACATTCTTGACATGGTCTCTGATGCCATATTCATCAAGGAATGCCAGGATTATGGCTTTTCAGATGGAAAAGATAGACACATCGTCTAACATATTCTAATCTCTCAGTCCATACGGGGTCATATATGCTCAAACTCGAAGAAAGTGCTCTTCTTTTTTCTACTGCTGCTACACTCAACAAAATATCGGATCTGGGTTTCTTGGCCATAGAAACCCTCTAGAGAATGTTCTCCCTCTGGAAAATGATTTCCTTCCTAGAAATCCTTCACCAACTCTGTTGAATCAACCCTTTACGATCACTCCACTTGATCGAATCTCAGATTTTCTTGGCTATAAAATCTATGGAGAAACTGTTTCCCCTTACTTTTTCAACCCTGCTAGGCACTGTTCGGCACCGACAGAAACAATGCCCCACTAGAAACTTTGAAAATTATAAAACTACACTTCCAGCCACGGTAACCAGCACAATGTCACTCTCTCTTGGACTGCGTCACCCTCTTGGGCCTGTGTTAGCCTCTGCGTCAACTCAACGTGAGTTTGACAGGCTCTGTGTCACCCTTCTGGGCCTGCGTCAACCTCTGCATCACCCTTGTAGGGCCTCTGTGTTGTCCCTTTGATGTTACGTTGCCTCTTTATGAAACTGTGTAGCTTCAACTGCCCTCCTGAAGTAAAAAAATATTCAGCCCTATGCTAATGGCTTCAACATCATCTGTAATCACTCTGATACCATGTGAAAATTTATGAATATAGAAACCCTACTGCAGTATCTTGATTTACTTCTCATACTTGTTTGATTTAAATTAATAAGTTATTTTATGAATTATTCAGTAAAATATCAAAGTTAACACAAGTGCAACCTACACATACATACAAATCATTTACTAAAGCATAATGCACACATGACAAAGGACACAATATTTTTTGGACAATGTCCTTGGAAAAAACCAATGCGGGAAAATCAGTGCAACACCTCTTAGCGGGTTTGTTTATTAAGTAGAATATATGAATACAATCAAGGGCACCAGTAATGGTTTTCCAAACAGATAATTCATGGCAGATGTACCTATCACTTGGAAACATAAAATATGGTTGATTCATCTAAGGAAGCACTCCTCTAAAAACACTGAATACGAGCCCTTTTTGGCCCACTAGAACCCCAACACTGCTCCTCGAGCCTTTATGTCAGCTTCTCCTTCCCACCGTACCCACTGTGCAACCTCTGCGCAACACAGGCTACCCCTGCGTCACCCTTCTGGGCTCAACGCTGCCCCTGCGTCACCCTGAAGGCTTTGTGTCAACTTCTATGCTGCCTCTATGTGAGCCTCACTAGGTTGTGTCCTTCATGTTGGTCTCTATGCTGCCTAGTATGGATCTGCCTCTTTGCCTTACTATTCTCAACCTTAGATCAGAATAATCCCTCGCCGATATACCCCTCTCAATCACTACAAGCTCACTCGAAAATTCTCAGCAAACCGTGCCCAAGAATTTCGACTTAGCTCAAGTGCTACCGCTCTTTGTGTCCTCTAATAGACCCCAATCATTCCTTTAATACTTTTCTCATTAATAAATCAACGGTCGTTATATAATCTCTAATCAACGGCTAAGATTAGAAAAGTCTTGATCCATGTTACTTAGAACATTATCACCCACATGTTTAAATTAATTCCCTTTAATTATTTTATTTCCCTAAGTTAGACTTAGGGTCTCCATTAAAATAATTAATTTATTGAATAACTTTCATACCGGGTGAAATTTCTCCAAACGATTTCTGGGTCTTGGAGATATTGTGTGGTCTAGCCCCTCCTCAAAGTTTCGGAGCTAGAGAACATCCGATGCTACCCAAAATATCAACATTTAGTATCCATGATATCCAATTACAGGGACTTAGTTTTTGCAATGCAGTTCAAACACCAATAGTGTCCCCTCGCTCCCAGGTTTTTCTTGTTGTAAGCCTTCATTGCAACCTAAAGGAGAAGAGGAGGCCAATAAAATATGAACACCCACTGACAAAACCACTTCAAAACAAGAGGAGGGAAAACTGGGAGTGACTCTAGGGCGACAGTGGCACATAATAGGGATGGAACATCCAAAATTCATGCAACATGGATGAAAGAAAAGAACACTCTCCAACTTCCAAGGGATTGTACATGAAATAAGGTATGGAAGGCCTCAAGGGTGTTTATTGTCGAATTCCAAGGTGACTCATATGACTCCAAACACTGTGAAAGAATCTACAGAAAGGAATAGATTAAAGGTCAAAACCTAAAGAAAAAATGCAAATTGCAAGGGGGATGCACAGATGCTTAGAGGGGGAATTAACTAACAATTTTGAATATAAACCAAGACTGATGGACAAAAGGGAAGAGGCTACCCATGGAGAATGAAGCTTGATAAAGGAGTTTGAGTGCAGTGATAGGCTACATCTCATAGAAGAATTCTGAATTACCTAAAGTCAAATGGTCAGTCTAAATTCCCCATGTGACTGTAACTGCCAGTCCAAGTCCACTACAACAAGCTTCTTAAATATGATGAGGTGACCAACATAGAGATTTATAGAGCAATCTCAATGGAAATTATCAATCTTTTATACTTAGATATTTTTATGTACTACTTAAATTTCAAGTGAAAAAAATTTATTAAATAATTGTCTTGGGAATTCTCTTAATTTTAATTTGTATACAAATAATACAATATAATATCTATTTAAAATAAAGTAAATAGCATCCTTATACTTATACTTACAAACAATTTGATTTTCTTTGATGTTTTTAATTTAAAATAATTTTATACAGATGTGTACATTTTCACCTACCGATTCGGATCATAAAAGTCCCTTGAATAATTGATACATTTTCACAATTTATGTGGTAATTTCTATTTCTCATACACATCTATTTGAAACGGTTGGTTCATATACTTATTGTGTGCTTATTGTTGGATAGGTAGAGGATTCAAACACAAATATAACACAAATATTTCACACATGAAACAATGAGCTGTGACTCTTCAATTAATCTTCAATCACTCTAAATCACAATATGAATACAATGAACCCGATGAATGGTATTTAACCTAAATTGACATGCACACACTCTCTCACATAACTCAACTTGATCAACTCTCACTTAACTCACTCACCAAATATATCTATCACTCAACCCAACTAACTCACTTAACTGATTGTCTAACAATGTATGCGTGAGGTAATTACATATTTTAACACTCCCCCTTAATTACGACCACTAAACTAAAACATAACTCATGACAAATCAAACATGCATGCTGGTCTTTGTCTCAGCTAGGCTTACAAAACCCAAGTTTCTTTTGTGAAACTCAAACAAATCTAATGTTAATGGCTTTGTAAATATATCAGCCAAATTGATCACTAGATTTGTAAATATATCAGCCAATTGCTAACAAAAATTCCGCAAGTTTTCAAAGGAAGGGTCGCGGACCTCTGCTTTTGCTACACTGAAAACATGCGGACCTCCGTGTTAAAAAATTAAAAAAAAATTGTCGGCCTTTTGCTCTTGGCATTTTTTCTCTAGTTTTGCTCGCCCACGGATCTTCTAATCCTTCCTCAGCTCCGATACCAATTTTTTGGATAGGCAGAGGATTCAAATACAAATATTTCACACATGAAATAATGAGCTACGATCCTTCAATTAATCTTCAATCACTGTAAATTACAATCTAAATACAATGAACCCGGTGAAGGGTATTTAACCTAAATTGACATGCACACACTCTCACATAACTCAACTTTATCAACTCTCACTTAACTCACTCTAACGCACTCACCAAGTATATCTATCACTCAAATTAACTAAGTCACTTAACTGATTGTCTAACAATGCATGCGAGAGGTAATTACATATTTTAACTGATGAAATTTAAACCCAACTGCAACTGAGCAAGGAGGACAAAAATTTAAGTTTGATTTGAGTTCCTGGAGGACATCAGGAGCAGTTTTTTTTTTGATGAATTTACACTCCACCGCGAAATAATTGTTTGAGTGCAAACCCATACTTGTTCAAAGACCATAGCCATACTTCTCTGCAATGAAATCCGTGGTCAAACCACGCAACACATCCACATTCAAACTATTCACCTACCGCCATTAAAACCTCTCCCCAACCACATTATCTCATGCGCATTCGTTTTTGTTTTATTGAATGCACCCACGTCAACTCCCGTGGAGCCCATGACTCCACATCGTCATCCCCACGAACCAATCAATGCTCGTTTGCATTGTTTTGTGCCTACATCACCAGGCCCTAAAATGGACGTGATAAGTTATTCAACCGTTTTGCATAAAGATTTGAAATCCGCCATATCAAAGCCTTCCAACCAATGAGATCACCATCACATGGTTTGAAGTCCAGTCAACAGCCCTCAAAATTGGATGCAATAGAATATTGAAAGGTTAGGAGGAAGGTTTAATAATAGAGGCACTTTCTCTATTCTGATTATGCAGGTTAGGAGGAAGCCCACACAATGCCAAAAATTATGTGTGGAAAGAGTTCGGTCTAATTATTTATCTCTATTTATATTCATATTTATATTTTGAGTTTAGTCGAAGAAATAAAATAATAATAACAATTTATCAATGGAGTAGTCTATAATGCGACTTTTCGGAGATTCCAATCATCCAAAAAGCGCACTTTTCCGACTACCCCTCTGTCACCGTCTCCGCGTTGGAAATTCCATCTGTTTCTCTCCATTTACCACTGTCTTCGTCTCCGTCTCTGTTTACGTCTATCACCTCCCAGCCTGGCAGGCCAACACTGCCAATGCATTTACTTCTCCAAACGCACCATTTTGATTTCAAATTTCAGCCATCCCTACTATCTTCCCTTACCCACCTCCGTCACCACTTGCGATTGGTCACCACTATGGGGTATTATTGCAGTGTAATATTCCCCCTGCAACAATGGATCATCTCTTAAAAGAACAATGAGTAGGCAGGAAAATGTGGAGACAACTAGCACACACAGACTATTATTGCCTAGATTAAGGAGCAATAGAGTGTTAGAAAATATTCTTAATCTGAGACACTTATGATTTTCACACAATAGAAATTTAGTTGAAGAGTTTGAAAACGCTATGGATTTCCAGAAGAAGCCCATCATAGAAAATTATTCCAAATATTTGAAACTTTTCTCTTGTTTTCATTGGAGGATCCAACAATTCTAATGTTGAAGTATTTTCCAATATGAACCATGTTGAGAGATATGCAACGAGAATTATAGAATTTGATTAGACTTTAAAATATTGAAGTGGTGACTGGTTGAAGATGACAAGAGCATCCCCAGATTGCAATGTTGAAAAGTTAGTCTCGAGGTGAAAACTAGCCAAAGAAGAGCAAAGAGTCTACAGGGGCAGAGTTAAAAAGTTAGCAACAAATGTAATGCAACCTCGAAGGGATTAGGCTGAACACATTTTATCTTCTAATTTTTTTGGTTCAACATTATAAGTATATGCCAGAGTGCACTTTTATATAACAATATTTATATTTTACAAATTATTTGTCTGAGAGATTTTCTTGGGACAGTTAATTTTATTGTACATATTCTGTTGTGTAATCACTGATATACAATGTCATTAATTTGGTATTTCAATATTTTTTTCCATTCCATTCATTCTTGTCACCATCCTTCCTCTTCAGTGGGGATCATTGCTCGGTATATTTTAAATTTTGGTGAAAGTTTTGTTAATTGTTAAAAATTGTGCAGCCCGGAGGGCATGGTTTAAACTCATAAAGTCAGACTTAGCCTATTCAATGTATTTATTTTTACCTTCATCCACATTTTGCATAATTTTGTAACCTGTAAGTTTCCAAATTTCAAGGAGCTATACTCCTAAAAATTTGGTCGATAAAACTATGAGGAATGTTCCTGCTAAATTTACTACCTAAAACTTGGTCAAACATGCACCTTTTTCAATTACAAAAAATACCCTAGTCTATATCAAAGTAAACAAAGTAGGAGCCAACTATTCAAAGTAAGTATTGCAAACAATTGCATTGATTGCAAAGTAACCTTTGAAAGCACAAACAAAATAAATCATGAGATAATGACCACATTATGAGGAGACTATACAACTATTGCAAACAACTGCCCTGTTTACAATAAGGGTTAGACTGAAATGGCAAAACTCATTAGTCTCAAAAATTAATTTTGATATAAAACTAATAGAAATCTTAAAATTTATTGAGATTTCTTGTCACACTGATTAAAATACATGATTTAGAAAATATATTTAATGTTTCAATAAAAAGGAACATAATAATCAAGAAATATTTACTGGAGGGACAACTTTCAACATCCTTAAACATGCTCAACATCATCCAATATGTTCAAGTTCATGAAATATGATTATGAACTTAGCATTGGTACAATTTTTATGAACTTGGCACTGCTACAATTCTTAAAGAGGAACATTAATATTGGCTAATGGAAGAATTGGGCATAAAACAAGTCCATACATTCTTTGGATGCAAGAAATGCACATTGCATAATACATTTACACCTTAACACGTCATAAGACTCTTAAGATAATACACTGGTTATTTTTTCACTTCAATTTGTTTTTTTTTCCATATATTTGCACAGGTTCCTTATAAGGCAAAATAGACTGTTACACGGTTGCCATATGAGCTAACTGTAATCTTCTACAACATTCAGGTTACAACAATCTTAATAAGAGGAAGAGCCTCTTTCATGAGATATTCATTAAGGATATCCCAGGAAAATAAATAAAGTATGTAAAATAGAATGTCAAATAGTAATTTATGTATCTAATGTGACTCTAAATCTTATTAAGTTGTTAGAAGTATATACTGGTACAATGTTCAAGAAAAATATGGCACAAACATTTTTTTCACTTTACTAGTTTTTCTTGAAATAACATCGTGTGAATAAGATTACTATGATGATATTATGAATGTTTTTCATTTTTACCTAAATGCTAAGTAAGACCTTTCGGGGCCATTCCCACGTGCTAGTAGCATAAAATATTTGAACGCATCAATCTAAGCAATAATAGTCTGTGTGTGCTACTTGTCTCCACATGTTCCTGCCTGCTCGATGTTCTTTTAAGAGATGTGATCCATTGCGACAGGGGGAATATTCCACAACTAGAATACCCCATAGTGGTGACCAATCGCAAGTTCTCAAAAGATCTTTCTAGGTCGATTGGATAACCCTTTCATGGCTGATCCCATTTGCTTTCATGGCAGGTCGATTGAAAAATCCTTTCATGGCTGATCTGCTTCGACGTAACCAAGGAATTGAAGTTGATTCAAGCTGTGGGAGTCAATGGATGCCGTATGCGCTTGGTGGTGACGGAGGTGGGTAAGGGACGATAGCAGGGGATGGCCAAAATTTGAAATCAAATGGCACGGTTGGAGAAGTAAATGCATTGGCGGTGTTGGTCTTCTAGGCTGGGAGGTGATAGACGGAGACGGAGATGGTGGTAAACAGAGAGAAACAGATGGAATTTCCAGCGCGGAGATGGTGACGGAGAGGTAGTCAGAAAAATGTGCTTTTCAGATGATCGGAATCTCCGAAAAGTCGCATTATAGACTACTCCTTTATCAATTTGTTGAACGTGGATGAGACTGTTGTACACTTGTATCCAATGAAGTCCAGCTAGAGCATACACATATGCAAAAAAAATAGGGAATGAGGAAATTGTGAGGCATCATCTACTTCAATGATCAATCCTCGCTATCCGTCGTTGTCAGCTCCATCTCCGTCTCTATCTCATCTTCCGGGGGCAACCGCTTCCTCATCCTCTATTTCAATCTCTCCATGTCATTCCATTTCACAGACCACCGTATCTGTTTCTACCATTTGGCTCAATATCTGTCTCTCTCAATATTTGTCTGTCTCTCTCTGCTAAGCTGCAAAATGGCTGATTTACGGCCTCACAGGGCTGCCAATTTTTTCAACATAGTGATTATGTCTATGATTGTTGCAAACATATCAATGTCATTGTCGGCAACTGCTTATGTTATTCAGCCAGTAGGGCATTCCAGGGTGTTGGACTCTTTAGTGGAAGAGTCAGAGGTGGTATTGACACACTACAATGGTCCACTTCTCACGACTAAGCCTGGCTCCCTGAATTTCCATTTGATTTGGTATGGGAAATTCAGCCCTACTCAACATTCCATTGTGGGGGACTTCCTGCAGTCTCTCTCTCTCCGAGCAGAAACAGAAGCAAAGAAGACCTTTGTGTCTTCTTGGTGGAATACCACCCACAACTACAACACCAAGGCAAAGCTCCTCAGCTCCATCACCACCACCAGCACCAGTGATAGCATTGCAATGCTGGGAAAGCAGGTGGTGGAGAAAGGCTATTCCCTTGGCAAGTCACTCAAGAGAGCTGACATCGCTACTCTGGTTAAAGCTGCCATCAACTCAGGAGTTGTGCCTCTACTGGAAAATAATGTTGTAATGTACTTGGTGCTCACATCCGAGGATGTTATCGTGGAGGGGTTCTGCATGAGTTCCTGCGGATTCCATGACAGTCTCAAGCTAGTCTCTGACCAGAAATCAACTAAAAGCTGAATGATGGGAAAGGGGGAGAAGCATCAAAAACTTCTTCCATACGCATGGGTTGGGAACTCTGAAACTCAATGCCCTGGACAGTGCGCTTGGCCATTTCATCAGCCAATCGACGGACCCCAGACTCCTCCTCTGGTGGCACCAAACAACGACATGGGCATCGATGGGATGATCATCAACATTTCCAGTGTTGTGGCAGGGGCAGCCACTAATCCCCTCTGGTGGCACCAAACGGTCACATGGGCATCGATGGGATGATCATCAACATTGCTAGCGTTGTGGAAGGGGCAGCCACTAATCCCTTCAACACCGGCTATTTCTAGAGCGACGTTGCGGCACCTCTGGAGGCCGTCTCCACATGCCCTGGAATATATGGAAACAGGGCATATCCTGGGTTCCCCGGGGAGCTTCTGGTGGATGAAACAACTGGGGCAAGTTATAATTCCCATGGACTCGATGGCCACAAATTTCTCCTGCTTGCCATGTGGGATCCTCTTACCAGTTCTTGTAAGACGCTACTTGCATAACGACATCAAACCATATCAACCCAACTGTTTTTGTTGGTGTCGTTATCATTCTTTTATTCTTTCTCATTAAATCAAATTATCATTCTTTATTCAATCTTTAATTAAAAACAAATTTATTCTTTACTCTTTTTCTTTTAACCAACAATTTTTTCCAAATCTACAGAAGTTTATGCTGAAGCATTCTATTTCGCTTACAAAATTTCCATGCTCAAGCTGATGAGCGGGTCATATCATAGTTAGTTTTGGTGGGAATGAAATTGGTTGTTGTAGCTTAAAATCAAATTAGCTACCGTATTATATCATACTCAGATTTGGTGGGCATATTCATCAGATGAATTCAATAAACTCCATGTAATCATTAATTTGACAATTACCCATTGCGGGGACATTCGAAGTTTATTAAAGGTAGAAAATAAAGAAATTCTTTACGTTTGTTTATCTGTTCACATGTACAACCTTCATCACTTTGACCTTAACAAATCCCTAATTTTTTGAATATGAAGTCAAATGACAAATTAAGGTAATATAACCCGAAGCTTTGAGTATTACAGATTTAACCTGGAAAGAATATGAGAAAAGTACCTTACATTATAGCAAGGTGTTGTCTAAACATCATATACACTTCATATATGTTATTTAAAATTGGTTTTAAAGTATATATATATACGGATTCTTTATTATAAAAAATAATTAAACTATGGAATTCTTAGGTAGTTTGATTGTGGAGAATTTATAATTTAAATTTGTAATTCTAATTTAATTGCAATCTATATATTGCATATACATATTGGATTTTGAGTAAATTAAATTATATCTAAAAAAATCTTCCAAAACACATAATAGATGAACTATATCTTATAACAATTATTATTATAGAAATTAATTCAAAAAAAGAAAACACATAACAGATAAATTATATCTTATAACGATCATTATTATAACAATTAATTAAAAAAAAAAAAGGTTTAATTTAAAGTTAAAAAAACCCTCAAAACATATAATAGATAAACTATATTTTATTACGTCGTAAGACGTTCTTATTTGAAAACAACTCTCCTAAGTGTCACTGTGTCAATGTCTGAGCCATTGGATCAAATGTTAGACGATTGAAATGTTTTAGGCCATTAGATTCACAAGTAAAAGTTTTATATATGTTTTTTATAATGTTAGTTTTTTTTTTTTAATAAGTGATTGAATTTAGGTTTTGGTGACTTTGTCTAATTACACAAAAATAAAAATTAAATAAAATTAAATAAAAAGATTGACATATTGTAATGAACATTTTAACTAGGTCAAATAAAAAATAAAAACAATACTAAACTATAAAAACAACCCATGGTATTGACAAATGGTATTCATGTGGAATGTGGTTTATCTAAAGGGGGAAATCAAGATGGCCTAACTCTATATCTACCAAGAGCCAAGAGGGATCAAATGTCTTGATATGCAAACCTCATTGATCCCTCTCATAAATAATATAGATCTAAACTAATTATTTAATAAAATTATTTACTAAACTATAAAAACAACCCATGGTATTCATGTGGAATGTGGTTTATCTAAAGGGGAAAATTAAGATGGCCTAACTCTAGATCTACCAAGACCCAAGTGTTGGAAATATTGTCATTGATGGCAAAGGAGAAGAAAGGAGTAGCACTTGAACTATCACTAAGGCAAAAGAACAAAGAAGAACCAGCAATAAGGAAAAGGAGACAGACAAGGAGCAGAGGCAGCAAGGGTAGCAAAAAGAGGTAGCCTAGGCAGTAGATGAAGCAAAGGTAGCGAATTGAATCAGAAGCAGCAGATGAAGCAGAGGCAACGGAGTTGCAAGACACAGCAAGGGCCAGAGATTATACAGAACAAGCTCGGGAGAGAAATGCGCACTTTAATACAGAACAAGCTCAGGAGGAACAACAACAAAAAGGACTGTAGATCTGGGCAGATCAATGGTGACAATCACATCAGCAGAGATCGAAATCACAAAACCCAAGGCAAGTGGTTGTATTTGCGATGCGATGCGATGATATGAGTTCGCATTATAATTAAATTTGGTTTGAGTGCTTTATTATAATGTTCCGAAGGTTGTCACATGGGTATAAAAGAGTTTCATTGAAGAAATGTATTGCAAAAAACATTTCCAAAGGTGTTAATGCTATTCCTAAGGTCTAGTGAAACAAACAAAGGTAATTAGAGTGGGGCCCGCAAGGAAAGTGGTTTTTGGGAAACCATACCACTGGTTTCGCACAACTTTTGGGCCATGAGTGGTTTATTCCATTTGGAATGCGATCATATCATATTACGACACATCAAAATACTAAAACCACCTATTTCGCGTAATTATTGAGAATTAAAGGTTAGGGCTCGAAGTAACGCGAAAGCCGTCCGATTTGATGCGGAAAAGATCCAACGGTGATCGCATGGGAAAAGCGTATGGACGTTTGGAAATGTTAAACAACACGTATATTGTGAATGCGATATCTGTTGGATCAAGATTGGTGAACATCTAACGGTGGTCGCATCATGCAAAAGGCGGAGTTTTAATGTTAAGGCTTAAAGCGAAAGTGTTGAAGATCGACGGTGGAGATCTTATCGAAGATAAAATATTGATGATGGAGATCTCATCGCATCGGCGATCTCTAATCGCATCGGCGCAGCGGAAGAGTGTTGAAAATTCAACAAGATGATGGAGCTTAGTGAAATGAAGTCGCCTTCACTAAGTGGGCCCGCAGGCTATTTTTGGCGCAAAGTCTATTTTTAGACTATGTCTATTTTTAGACATATGGAGCATGGTCTAGGAGTTGCGGTATGCTATTCTTGGATGATTGGTCGAGTTGGTAAAAATAGATGGACCTCTATTTTTAGACATACAGGTCGAAGTCTATTTTTAGACTGCCTGTCTAAAAATAGGTCAGTCAAATATTATTAACCCTTAATAATATTTGGACTCTAAACTTCAGTTTATTCTCTTACAGCACTTCAGTTGGAGCTACGGATGTGGCCCATGCATATGACAGAAGGAATTATGCTATTCCTTGGGGTTTGGTGAGCTCATGCATGGTTGACTTCAGTTAGGACTTCAGTGGCAGAGTTTGGTGGAGTTGATGAGACAGTTGGTGGAGTTGTGTTCGATTTAACTTAGTTGAACTAGTTGTGATTAGTTTAACTAGCTAATCAACTAGTAATGAGTGGAGTAAATTAAATATTATTTAATTCACTAATTATTAACTCATTATTCAACTCAAGAACACATCAGTTCACTACAGTGCATGGACAGTTCAGTGGAGACCGGTGGAAGAGGTAGATGAAAGGGTGAGTTTGCTATTAGTTGCGACAGCAGTTGTGCATGAGATTTGCACAAGCATTGGAGGAGATTGCCAATGATGATTGCGCAGTTGAAGCCAAGGAGATTCAAACTTGGATCTCTCATTGAACCAACTTGGATTGCGCAATAGAGGCAGGCAATTAGTGGATGAGTTTTGAACCTGTGACTTGTTCAAAACTGAGCTAGTTTGTGTGTAACTTTTGGAGACAGTACTGAGTACTTGTGAGGAGTATTGTACTGAGATTGTTACATGTTTATCTTCTATTATAATATACAAATAGCTGGGGGTTTTCAGCTATAAGCTTTCCCCATTACATATTGTGTTTATGTGCGCATGCGACTGTTTCTATTTCCGCATATTGATGATCAATTGTAGAAGAGGTTATGTGTTATGCATGAATTTGAATTAGTGTGTGACCAGGATAATCTTGGTGGATAAATCTTCATTATTCAGCAAATTTCTACATGGTATCAGAGCGAAATTGATCATCGAGATCTATTACAGTGATTACAATTATTTCGGTAGACAGAGTCTGTAACGGGCCAGGTAGCCTCTGGATCCATCCTTTCTCTGAAAGGTGATATATCCAGTAAGTGCCCCTACAGTCGATCTCTGTGCTAGAAATAATTTGTTCTCCCAGATCCAGAAGCAGTTGAGTTTTGAGCTTGGAATTCGAATTTTGCAGCAGATTGTTTTTTTCTTGGTGCCGGAGTTGAAATGTCTTTCAACGGTTTGCGACTCGAGTATGCCCTTGAGGGCAGTTCGAATTATGTTGCATGGAAAGACCGGATGGAGGCGGTATTAGATGATAACGGGCTAAAGGAGTTCGTAGATATGGATGTCCAAAAGCTTACTGATCCTGCTGAAGTTGAGGCTTGGAAAAGGAAGATGGCGAAATGTCAAAGGATTATGTTGGAGGGCGTGAAGGATCACATTGTATCCAACCTGCATGGAAAATATTCTCCATATTTTATGTGGAAAGCGTTGACAGATCTATTCCAGAGCAAGAGCGACCAGAGGAAGCTGGCGCTCAAGGATAAACTCAGAAACATTAAGATGGAGAAAGGCGACAGTATCGCCAAGTACCTCACGAAGTTCACTCAATGCAGAGATGAGCTGGGAAGTGTGGGGGTGACTGTCGATGATGAGGACTTGGTGGAACTGGCTCTCCTTGGTCTTCTGAAGAGTTGGCATTCCTATCAGGACTCTGTCAATGGTCGGGAGAAGTTGTCGGGATGGGAGCGACTTTGGTCGGATCTCATGCAAGAGGAGATAAGGCGGACTACCAGGGACGGATCTTCATCAAAGGCATCTGATGAAGAAAATTGCGCTTTGGCTGCCAAAGCAAAGAAAGGGAAGAGCAAGAAAGCTTCTCAGTCTGGTGCGAAAGGCAAGAAGCAAGACATGTCCAAGGTGAAGTGTTTTCACTGTCACCAACATGGACACTATGCCACAAATTGTCCGCAGAAGAAGAAAAATAAGAAGGCTGCTGGATCTGCAGCGGGAGAGGCATTGGCCTCCCAGTTTGAACTGGATTTTTCACTAATCGCATGCTTGGTCTCAAGTGTGATGGGATCAGTATGGTTCTTGGACAGTGGTGTGTCATTTCACATGACAGGAGATCGGGATCTGTTTTCAGATCTGGAGGAAAAAGATCTTGGAGTGCACATCGAGATGGGCGATGATGGTAGATACAGTGCGACCGGTATCAGTACCATTTCCTTTGAGAGGGATTCTGGTAAGCCCTTCGTATTGAAGGAAGTATTGCATGTTCCAGGATTGATGAAGAATCTGATCTCTGTGGCGATGTTGGAAGACAAGGGGTACGAAGTGGTCTTCAGCAAGGGAAAGGCTTTCCTGCGCAGTAAGACAACTGGAGAGACCCAGAAGATAGGGGTTCGAGTCAAGAACCTTTATCAGTTGCAAGTAGATGGCAGCGCAGCAATGGCATGCAAGGAGGAAGGATTGGTGAGCCGGGATGATGGCGAGCTGTGGCACTGGAGATTGGGCCACCTTCACCATGGAGCTTTGAAGATACTGCAACAGATTTCTACTGGGCTTCCTAAGGGAACTCTTGCGCAGTCAGATCAGTGCAAGGGGTGTACCTTGGGAAAATTTGTGAAAGCCACCTTTCACGAGAAGGATAGTCGCGCCACGACGATCCTTGAGAGAGTTCACACAGACGTGTGTGGTCCTTTCTCAGTAGCTTCGATAGCAAAGCACAAGTAATATGAGATCTTTGTTGATGATTTCTCTCGGAAGTGCTGGATCTTCTTCATGCAGAAGAAGAGCGAGACATATTCAAAGTTCTATGAATTCAAGGCGCTAGTTGAGAAGGAATCGGGGAAGCATGTGAAGGCTCTTAGGAGCAACAATGGTGGTGAATTCATCTCTGCTGAATTAAAAGACTTTTGCAGTGCAGAAGGGATTCGGAGAGAGCTCATCGCACCCCATAACCCACAGCAGAACGGGGTTGCTGAGCGGAAGAACAGAACGATCGTGGGTGCTGCACGGGCGATGTTGCATGATCAGGGCGTACCCCTTCACTTGTGGGCTGAGGCATGCAATACTGCAGTGTATGTGCAGAACCGTTGTCCTCACAAGATACTTGGCATGAGTACACCGGAGGAGGCATTTTCTAGCAAGAGGCCTGACATTTATCATTTGAGGATTTTTGGCTGACCTGTCTACATGCATGTGACGAAGGACGCCAGAAAGAAGCTAGATCCGACCGCAAAGGTTGGGATATTTGTGGGGTACACTGATACGCCCCGCAACTATCGTGTGTATTTGCCAGACAGTCGCAAGACTGTTGTGCGACGGGATATCAAATTTCAGGAGGAGAAAGCCATGAAGTGTTCGCTTGAGAGGGAGCCACACTTGCATGAAGAAGAGGAGCTATTAGTTCCTAAGGAGGAGCTTCCGGATGTGGATCAGCCACAAGAGGAAGTGCATGGAGTGGAAGAGACCACTCATGCAGTGCCAACCATCAGAGGCGCAGCACTACGAAGGCGAAGCGAGCGCTCGAGATGCGGAAGAAGGTTGTAGGACCACCTACAACACAGCGCAGACAGAGACAGTCACCGGATTGGTACACCGGATACATGGCTCTTGTGAGTCAATGTGTTGTGACGGAGCCATCCTCTTTTGAGGAAGCTGTGGAGGAACCCGCATGGGTTGATGCCATGATCGAAGAATATGATTCGATCGTCAGGAACAGTGCATGGGAGATTGTCCCAAGACCGGAGGGGAAATCTGTGGTGGGTTCACGATGGATCTACAAAGTGAAGCAGGCGGCTGACGGGAGTGTGGAGAAGTACAAGGCGAGATTTGTTGCCCGTGGCTTCTCCCACGGATAGAAGTCCGATTATGAGAAGACCTTCTTTTTTGTCATGAGTACTCTTTCATACAGACAATCCTAGCTCTCTCAGCGCAGATGGGGTGGCACATCCATCAGATGGATGTGAAGACTGCGTTCCTCAACGGAGTCATTGAGGAGGAGGTGTACATAGAGCAGCCCGAAGGTTTCGAGATCTTCAGCAGTGAGTCGCATGTTTGCCCACTCAAGAGAGCACTGTACGGGTTGAAGCAAGCACCTCGTGCTTGGTACACATGGATAGACAGTTATTTCACCGGACTTGGATTCTCCAAGAGTGAGGCGGATCCGAACCTGTACCAGATTGTGGTGGAGGGGAAGTTGTTGATCATTGTACTGTATGTAGATGATTTGATTTTGACGGGTGATGAGCTATTGATACTTTCATGCAAGGAGGATCTTGCTAGAGAGTTTGAGATGAAGGACTTGGGCCTCCTTCATTATTTCCTGGGATTGGAGATTTGGCAGCGCAGTGGAGGGTGACGACACCGGGCAAGTATGCAGGAATCTTGGAGGTTCAGCATGCATGGCTGCAATACGTTGATACTCCTCTTCCTGGTGGTTGGAGAGGAGGATGCTACTTCGGCGGAGGTAGTGGATCTGCTTGTATCGACGGTTGGTGGGGGTCGCTTATTAATACGGGTCAATACATGACCCAATATATGCTATCTTGTTAACCGGCTCACCAAGCTATGGTTAAGCCTACCAGGGATGAATGGAAGCGAGGCAAACATGTTCAAGGTTATCTTAGTGGCACATCGGGATATGATGCAATGATGAACGGGAGGATGGAAAGAAGCTTTGCGGCTTCAGCGATGCGGATGGGCGAGGCAACGGACCGAAGAGCACATACGGAGGAATCCAGGTATCGGGTCGACGGTAGTTTCTGATGCAATGAGACGAGGCTCAAGTGGCTTTCGATTCGGCGAGGCGGGTATGGCGGCAAGCTTGGGCAGAATGAGGCTATTTGGATGAGGAAGATCCTTGTCGGATTGTTCGGGTCGCACTTGGAGCCTACTGTGATTTATTGTGATAACCAGAGTTGCATTAAACTCTCGGCTAATCCAGTATTTCATGATAGATCCAAACACATCGACATCGGGTATCATCATATCAGAGATTGTGTGTAGCGGAGAATCATGTTACTTTCATACATTCCCACGGAGGATCAGGATGCTGATATCTTGACGAAGGCGCTCACCAGGAGAAAATTCGAATACCACAGAGGCAGGATAGGGGTTGCAGATAATCCATATCTTGTTGAGAGGAAGTGTTGAAAATGCAACAAGATGATGGAGCTTAGTGAAAAGAAGTCGCCTTCACTAAGTGGGCCCGCAGGCTATTTTTGGCGCAAAGTCTATTTTTAGACTATGTCTATTTTTAGACATATGGAGCATGGTCTAGGAGTTGCAGTATGCTATTCTTGGATGATTGGTCGATTTGGTAAAAATAGATGGACCTCTATTTTTAGACATTTGGGCGGAGTCTATTTTTAGACTGCCAGGCTAAAAATAGAAAAGTCAAATATTATTTACCCTTAATAATATTTGGACTATAAACTTCAGTTTATCCTCTTGTAGCACTTCAGTTAGAGCTATGGATGTGGCCCATGCATCTGACAGAAGGAATTACACTATTCTTAGGGGTTTGGTGAGCTCATGCATGGTTGACTTCAATTAGAACTCAAGTGGCGGAGTTTGGTGGAGTTGATGAGACAGTTGGTGGAGTTGTGTTCGGGTTAACTTAGTTGAACTAGTTGTATTTAGTTTAACTGGCTAATACACTAGAGATGAGTGGGGTGAATTAAATATTATTTAATTCACTAAATATTAATTCATTATTCAACTAAAGAACACATCAGTTGACTGCAGTGAATGGACAGTTCAGTGAATACCAGTGGAAGAGGTAGATGAAAGGGTGAGATTGCTATTAGTTGTGACATTAGTTGTGCATGAGATTTGCACAAGCATTGGAGGAGATTGCCAATGAGGATTGCGCAGATCAAGCCAAGGAGATTCGAACTTGGATCTCTCATTACACCAACTTGGATTGCGCAGTAGAGGCAGGCAAACAGTGGATGAGTTTTGAACTCGTGACTTGTTCAAAACTGAGCTAGTTTGTGTGTAAATTTTTGGAGATAGTAATGAGTACTTGTGGGGAGTATTGTGCTATGTATTGTTACATGTTCTCTTCTATTATAATATACAAAATAGCTGGGGGTTTTCAGCTATAAGCTTTCTCCATTACATATTGTGTTTATGTGCGCATGCGACTATTTCTATTTCCGCATATTGATGATCAATTGTAGAAGAGGTTATGTGTTATGCATGAATTCGAATTAGTGTGTGACCAGGATAATCTCGGTGGATAAATCTTCATTATTCAGCAAATTTCTACAAAGAGTAAGGGAACGAACCACTGAACCTTGCGATTGCGATGGTGCGATCCAATCGCAACCGTTAGATCACGGTTATTTGTAACCGTTGGATCGAGCTTTGAGTTGGTTTATAGTTGGTGGGACCCTTCGCTCATTGCATCGGCATAAATCAGATGACCAAAGGCACATCGAATCACTGAAGGTTGCGATTGTGATTGCGACAGTGCGATGGAATGTCAACCGTAAGATTGGGAAAGTTAAATGAGGAAGAGTGCCTCCGTAGTGTGGGCTCCATGTAAAATAAAAGTTTCCGCAAATGAATCTTCGTCATTGGGTCTTAAAACAAATTTTGATATATTAACATAGGGTTTAATATATGTTGGCACCGAGGTATTTAGACCAAAGTTGAAGGATGAATAAAGGTGAGACGGTAAGTATATATGAGCCAACATATATATCAATGCAGTGTGGGGCCATCGCATCAGCGTGGAGGCAGAGCAATGGAACAAGCCATTGAAGTTTGCGATTGTGATGGTGCAATTTAATTACAACCATCCGATCGGCGGTCATTGCATTGGATACATCACATCGAAATCATCGCAAAGTGTGTCATCGCAATCGGAAGTCATCGCATCGGATTATTACATCGGTCAAGAAATCTTCGCATCAGAGTTATTTCATCGCATCGGCGTATAGAAAGAGTTCGGCAAGTGGGCCGAAAGGTTAATTACTGTGTTAAAAAGGTCTATTATTATATCGCCGAGAGAGGGTTTAAACTTTGCTTAAAGCGTAATTATATAACATTCCCTAAAGTTTTAATACTGTCTCCGAAAGGGTTATTTAAGAGAGTTTTATCAAAGTGTTGAGCTCCAACCTTAATCCCGAAGTTTTGAACATTGGTTAAAAGACTTCAATTATTCATTTCCGACAATTAAACGTGATAATTTCCGAAGGGTTTAACAAGATCATTTCATATGGTAAGTTTTCAAAGTGGATTTTTGCTATGGTTGGAACCATGAAGGTTGAAGAAAGCTTCCGCATTGATAAAGCTGCCAGATTTAGAACATAATTTGGGAAATGCATTCTACATGCATAGAAAGCTAGAGAGTCTGCAGAACTGTTACATGACAACAGCAGAAAATAAAAACGCACAACGAGCCAAAAACTGAATGGGTTGAATTGAAATACTTATTGTAACTGAAAATGTTAAGTTTAATTTATTTTATATTGTTTGTGATGCAATGGAAAGTCTCTAAAGGCAAAGCAAAACTCCACTGAAATACTGAAATATTTATATACTGCTATATTCCTCTAAATGAGATGGACAAAGAAATGAGAAGGCATAAGTCAAAGATTCATGGCTGTTCATTTTGAATTCCCTGAGGAATGCTAACAGTCATGAGGTAATCTCTATAAATAATATTACAAAGATATACATATAGAGGTTAGAGAATGGAGAAAGGGGTCTGAGAAGTGTAAGGAGAAGAAGGAGCAAATAGAGAAGCTGTGAAGATCCAGAGATGATATAACGCAGATATGAAAGCTGGAAGACAGCAGTGAAGAAGGAAAAAAACAAAGCTGATATCCGAGTAAATCAGCATATGATTTTATTGTAATGTGAAGAAGTTGGTGCTTTCATATCAAGTTGTAGCTTGATAGATTTCAATTGTAGCTGGCTGAGGTAGGAGCATCTTGTAGGTTGTAGCCTGCAGAAAATAGATGGGAGTTAGAGCTTCCTTGCAAGTTGTAGCTTGCAGAATTGAGGTAGTAGCCTCCTGTAGGTTGGAGCCTATATAAAATCAGTGGTGAGAGGGAGTTGGAGCTTGCCTTTGCATCACAACAATAATAAGATGTGGTTTTATCCCTTATGGGTTTCCACTTATATTCGGTGTCTATGTGCATGATGATTATGTGTTGATACTCTTTATTTAATCTGCTTAATACCTGTTGCTCACTTATTAAGATTTTTGTTTCACTATACATTAAGTTGATCATGAAATGAAGATGTAAATAAGTGTAAAAGAAAGTCCTACAAAACCATGAATGCATTAAACTGATTCACCCCCCCCCCCTCTCAGTTTAACTACGGGTTCAACAGTTGGTATTAGAGCGGGTTCCTTCTGTATCAGTTTAACAACTGGAGGGAGATCCAAGGTCCCCAAGATGGCTAGCCTAAAAGCATGCTCAATAAATAAATCCCTTGTGTTCAATGGCACAAACTATGCCTTCTGGAAAATAAGAATGAAGACGTACATAATGTCTCTAGGAATATAAGTTTGGGTTGCTGTGGAGTTGGGATATGCCCCAAAGGATTCTAACACAAAGAAAGAAGCTAAAAACGATTTTATGGCTAATGCCAAAGCCATGAATGCACTCTTAAATGGACTGTGTGAGGCAGAATTTATCAAAGTAATGTACAACAAGACTGCCAAAGAAATATGGGATACATTAGAAAACATCCATGAGGGAGACAAAAAGGTGAAGATAGCCAAACTACAAGTCTATAGAGCTCAGTTTGAAAATATAAAAATGAATGATGATGAAGACATTGCCAGCTTCTTCTTAAGGGTTGCAGAAATTGTGAATAACATGAAAGCTTTAGGAGAAACCATAAAACAATGTGTAATTGTTCAAAAGATTCTAAGATCTTTACCATCTAGCTTTAACCCCGAGGTTTCTGCCATAGAAGAAACAACTGATTGGGAAACTTTGACCATGAACCAATTACTTGGAAACTTAATAGCCTATGAGATGATACTACCAAAGAGGAAGTCAAATGTGAGGGAGGCAACCTTTAAGACAAAGAAGAACAAAGAAGAAAAAAAAGATACATGCTCCTGCTCTGATGAAGAAGAGGCCAAATTTGTCAGAAGATTGGATAGAGGCTCAGGCAAGTATAAAAGTAAACTTCCATTTAAATGTTTTAAATGTGGAAGAGTTGGACACTACACATCTAAGTGTCCTCATAAGAAGACAAAGAATCAGACTCAAGAGACAAAGAATACCATATCAAAGAACTGGCTGAAAGGGAATAGATACAGGAGAAAATCATTTTATGCTCAGCAAGATAGCAGTGCATCTGAAAACTCAGATGAAACCTGAAATGAAGAAGGAACCTCTGAATTTGTATTGATGGCCAAGGAAGAGCTTGAAGTATTCCTTCTAGAAGATGAGGAAGAAGGTGAAGTTGATCTTGAGGGGGAGCTAAGAAGTGCCCTGGAGAAAATAGACAGACTTAAACTAAAGTGCAAAAAACAGAAATACATTCTCCTCAAATATGTAAGAGAAGAAAAAAATTCAGAAGACCTCATTCAGTTGAAAGTAGAGCTTGAAGAAGCCAAGAAGGTAGAAGACACTCTACTTAAGAAAATTGAGGATAAAATTCAGAAGCAAGAGAAATTGGAAGAAGAAGTAGTATGCTTGAGGAAGAAATTAGAAAACACCCAAAGGAAATTGTCAATAAACACTCCTCAAATGACAAGCTTTGATAAGTTGAATAAAATACTAGATGCTCAAATATCTCCTCTGATAAAAACTGGGATAGGTTATGAAGGAGAAACAAGTAAAGTCAAAGAAAAAGATAACAGGAATATCATTTTTGTAAAAGCTGTTAAGGATAATGAAGCAGCTCAGAAGGCTCCTACAGAAGTAGAAGCCTGCAATGAGGTAAACAGAAACAAGAAGGAACCTCAAATGACAAAGAACGAAATAAATAAACAGTCAACTGAAAAAGGCTCATATACTCCTGAATATATAAAATTTGGAAGCTATCAAAGGAGATTCTTCCCCCTATGAAAATGGTCACTTGTTATTCCTGCCACAAACTGGGACATATTGCTACATACTGTCATAAAAGGAGAATCGATTCCAACCAGCAAAGGATGCAAAAATTGAAAAGACTACCTCAAGCAAACAAATGGAGAAGACAACCCTTCATTAGGTACGCTAATTGTTTTTATGGGTATTGTTTTTACTGTAAGGAGTTCGGCCATAAAGCCAAGGAGTGCAGAACGAATGGAAAAAGACTGATGTATGGAAACTCAAGGAGATGGATGAACAATGGAGAATTCACTCATGTACATAATTCATTCAGAAACATAATCAAATGCTTTGACTACCATCAAGTTGGGCACAAGTGTCACAAATGTCCTCTCACAGAATATGGTCCATCATCTCAGGAAAGGTACCAAACAAAAGGATGCATGTAGTGGAAAAAGAAGTTGAATAAGTGTGACCTCACTCTAATAGCTCAAGACCAAAAAATCTAATGGTATTTGGACAGTGGATTTTCAAAACATATGACTGGAGATCAAAGCAAGTTTGTAACCTTTGATGAAAATAAATCTGGGAATGTAACATTCGGCAATGGTAAAGCAGGGAAAATCAAAGGGAAAGGCTCAGTCAGTCTGGATAATGGAAGAGGAAAGGCTCAAGATGTACTATTTTTGGATGGGCTGAAAGCCAATCTGCTAAGTGTCAGTCAAATGTGTGACAAAGTTTGTGAGGTTATTTTTAGAGCACAAGACTATGAAATAATATCAAGCACCACAGGAAAGACCTTGATCAAAGGTATTCGAACAGAAAGTAATGTCTATATAGTGAAAGAGGAGAATGAAGCATGCCACCTAAGAAAACTTGATGAATCATGGTTATGGCATAGAATATTGGGACACCTTAACTTTGACCAAATCATCAGTCTGAGCAAGAAGAATGCAGTCAGAGATATGCCAGCAATAAAGAAGCCTTCAAATACCATATGCAAATTCTGCCAACTGGGAAAGCAGACCCACACATCTTTTAAGACCAAAGATGAACTATCAGAAAAGTAGGCCACTTCAGCTTGTACACATGGACCTGTGTGGACCTTCAAGAACTAAAGCACCAAGCAGAGAATCTTATTTCATGCCGACAATAGATGATTTTTCCAGAATGACGTGGGTAGCATTTCTCAAATAGAAATATGAAGCACTTGAAAAATTCAAGATATTCAAGGCATTGGCAGAAAATGAAACATAATGCAAGCTAAAGTGCATCAGATCAAATAGAGGAGGTGAATTCACAGACTATGATTTTGCAGACCTATGAAATGAACATGGGATAAAACAATAGTTTACAATTGTAGGTACACCTCAACAGAATGGAGTGGCAGAGAGTAAAAACATGTTAGTACAATAGATTTCCAGAGTTATGATGCAAGAAAGTAACATTCCCCAAACCTACTGGGTAGAAGCAGTACACACAGTTGTTCACATTCTCAACAAAGCTCATCTAAGACCAAATTGTGATAAGAATCCTTAAGAATTATGGCATGGTAAACCAGTGTCAATCAAGCACTTTAGAGTCTTTGGAAGCAAGTGTTTCATAAAAAATAATGATGAAAAACTGGGGAAGTTTGATGCAAGAGCTGATGAAGGAATATTTTTAGGATATGCATCCAAGACTAAGGGTTATAGGTGCTACAACAAAACACTACACAAAATTGTGGAAAGAATTGATGTAAGATTCGATGAAGATCTACCAAACAGAACAAGAAGCACAAGATGCAGTAATCCTCCAGATGATCATGAAGAAGAGAACCAAGACAATGATGAACTGAGAAAGACAACAGAAGATACTGAATTAAACTCAGAAGGTCCCTCAGGACACACCCAAAAGAATCATCCATAAGATCAAATCATTAGGGACAAGAGTGTGGGAGTCCAGACAAGAAGACAGCTTGCTGAATAGATAGAAGAAGTATACCTAGCCATCCTATCTCAAATAGAGCCAAAGAAGTTCGAAGAAGCCAACAAAGACAAAAACTGAGTAAATGTTATGAATGAAGAACTGGACCAAATTGAGAAGAACAATACCTGGGAATTAATTCCAAGACCCATTGGGAAAAAAGTCATTGGCACAAAATGGATATTCAAGAATAAGATGAATGAACAAGGGGAGGTAATCAGAAATAAAGCCAGAATTGTATGCAAGGGATATTCACAAATTGAAGGTCTTGATTATGATGAAACCTTTGCCCCTGTAGCTAGAATGGAAGCAATGAGAATGTTTTTGGACTTTGCATGTTATCATGATTTCAAGGTATATCAAATGGATGTGAAGTCTGCCTTCCTGAATGGATATCTAGAGGAAGAATTCTACATGGAACAACCTAAAGGATTCTCATTAACAGATAAACATGACTATGTGTGCAGATTAAATAAAGCCTTATATGGTCTGAAACAAGCTCCTCGTGCATGGTATTCAAGGCTGGACAAATACTTGCAAAAACAAGGGTTCAAGAAAGGAGGAGTAGCAACAATTTATACATAAAGGCTAATGAAAATGAACTCTTAATTGTAGTAGTGTATGTAGATGACATCATGTTTGGAAGCATCAAAGATGAGTTAGCAAAAGGATTTGCTGAAGAAATGAAATCAGAGTTTGAGATGTCAATGATTGGAGAGCTCACCTTCTATTTAGGACTTCAAATTCAACAAAAAACATAGGAATATTCATTTCACAAGAAAAATACTTAAGAGAAATGTTGAAAAGGTTTCAAATGGAAGACTGCAATCCTGTGTCAACTCCCATGATCACTGGATGCAAACTATGTGCAAATGATGGATCTGTAGATGTAGACCAAAGACTGTACAGTTCCATGATAGGAAGTATACTATATCTAACTGCCTCTAGACCAGACATTATGTTGGCAGTAGGACTTGTGGAAAGATATCAAGAAGCACCAAAACAAAATCACTTACTAACAATCAAGAGAATATTCAAATATCTACAAGGAACTGCACATTATGGGCTATGGTAGCCAAAAAGCAAAAGCTTCACTTTGACAATATATATAGATGAATATTGAGCCAGCTGCATGGATGACAGGAAAATCACAAGTGGAGTTGCATTTTATTTGGGAAAAAGTCTGGTGGCATGGCTAAGTAAGAAGCAAACTTCTATCTCTCTATCTACAACAGAAGCGGAATACATAGTAGCAGCAGCATGTTGCACACAAGTAATGTGGATGAAACAAACTCTCCAAGACATGAAGATAAGCATGGATGATCCCATTTCAATCAAATGTGACAATACAAGTGCAATAAGTATATCAAAAAATCTTGCATTTCATTAAAAAACAAAGCACATCCCAATTAAGTACCATTTCCTCATAGAACAAGTAGCTCAGAAAGTAGTGAAGTTGGAATATGTACCAACAAAGGAACAAACAACAGGCATATTCACAAAACCTCTTGCTAAAGAACCATTCGAATATCTAAGAGACAAACTAGGGGTAGTGTCTGTAGATGTTACTCTCTGACATGAAAAGAAAGCATCATTCTAGGGGGAGATCTGAAAAGAAAGCATCATTCTAGGGGGAGATCAGAAAAGAAAGCATCATTCCAAGGGGAGATCAATCAACAAATAATGTCAGAAAAGAGCTAGAGCAAGTGAGCAATGCATGGAACAGGTCCCCAAGATCATAGTATTATGGACAAGATCTGGAAACCACACTAGGAAATGTGCAACCCTTTGCCATTGATGTCAAAGGGGGAGGAAAACAAAGCAAAAGAAGAGTATTAAAGTATTTCCATCAATGCCAAAGGGGGAGACTGTTGGAAATATTGTCATTGATGGCAAAGGAGAAGAAAGGAGCAGCACCTGAACTATCACTAAGGCAAAAGAACAAAGAAGAACCAACAATAAGGCAAAGGAGACAGACAATGAGCAGAGGTAGCAAGGGCAGCAAAAAGAGGTAGCCCAGGCAGCAGATGAAGCAAAAGTAGCGAATTGAAGCAGAAGCAGCAGATGAAGCAAAGGCAGCGGAGTTGCAACACACAGCAAGGGCCATAGATTATACAGCACAAGCTCAGGAGGAACAAAAGTAGCAAGGACCGTAGATCTCGGCAGATCGACGATGACAATCACATCGGCAGAGACTGAAATCGCAAAACCCAAGGCAAGTGGCTGTATTTGCGATGCGATGTGATGATATGAGTCCGCATTATAATTAACTTTGGTTTGAGTGCTTTATTATAATGTTCCAAAGGTTTTCACATGGGTATAAAAAAGTTTCATTGAAGCAATGTATTGCCAAAAACATTTCCAAATGTGTTAACGCTATTCCTAAGGTTTAGTGAAACAAACAAAGGTAATTAGAGTGGGGCCTGCAAGGAAAGTGGTTTTTGGGAAACCATACCACTGGTTTCACACAAATTTTGGGCCATGAGTGGTTTATTCCATTTGGAACGCGATCGTATCATATTACGACACATCACAATACTAAAATCGCCTATTTCGCGTAATTTTTTAGAATTAAAGGTCAGGGGTCGAAGTAATGCGATAGCCGTCTGATTTGATGCGGCGAAGATCCAACGGTGATCTCATGGGAAAATTGTATGGACGTTTGGAAATGTTAAACAACAGGTATATTGTGAATGCGATATCTGTCGGATCAAGGTCGGTGAAGATCTAACGGTGGTCGCATCACGCGAAAGGCAGAGTCTTAATGTTAAGGCTTAAAGCGGAAGTGTTGAAGATCGACGGCGAAGATCTTATCAAAGATAGAAGATTGACGATGGAGATCTCATCGCATCGGCGATCTCTAATTGCATCGGTGCAATGGAAGAGTAAGGGAACGAACCACTGAACCTTGCGATTGCGATGGTGTGATCCAATCGCAACCATTAGATCACGGTTATTTGTAACCGTTGGATCGAGCGCTAAGTTGGTTGATAGCTGGTGGGACCCTTCGCTCATTGCATCGACAGAAATCAGATGAACAAAGGCACATCGGATCACGGAAGGTTGCGATTGTGATTGCGATAGTGTGATGGAATTCAACCGTCGGATTGGGAAAGTTAAATGAGGCGTAGTGCCTCCGTAGTGTGGGCTCCATGTAAAATAAAAGCTTCTGCAAATGAATCTTCGTCATTGGGTCTTAAAACAAAGTTTGATATATTAACATAGGGTTTAATATATGTTGGCACCGAGGTTTTTAGACCAAAGTTGAAGGATGAATAAAGGTGAGCCGGTAAGTATATATGAGCTAGCATATATATCAATGTAGTGTGGGGCCATCGCATCGGCGTGGAGGTAGAGCAATGGAACAAGCCGTTGAAGTTTGCGATTGCGACGGTGCAATTTAATCACAACCATCCGATCGGTGGTCATTGCATTGGATACATCACATCGGAATTATCGCAAAGTGTGTCATCGCAATCGAAAGTCATCGCAGGCGGTTCATCGCATCGGATTATTACATCGATCAAGAAATATTCGCATCATAGTTATTTCATCGCGTCAGCAGATAGAAAGAGTTCGTCAAGTGAGCCCAAAAGGTTAATTACTGTGTTAAAAAGGTCTATTATTATATCGCCAAGAGAGGGTTTAAACTTTGCTTAAAGAGTAATTATATAACATTCCCTAAAGTTTTAATACTGTCTCCGAAAGGATTATTTAACAGAGTTTTATCAAAGTCTTGAGCTCCAACCTTAATCCCGAAGTTTTGAACATTGGTTAAAAGACTTCAATTATTCATTTCCGACAGTTAAACGCGATAATTTCCGAAGGGTTTAATAAGATCATTTCATATGGTAAGTCTGCAAAGTGGATTTTGGCTATGGTTGGAACCATGAAGGTTGAAGAAAGCTTCCGCATTGATAAAGCTGCCAGATTTAGAACATAATTTTGGAAATGCATTCTACATGCATAGAAAGCCGAAGATTCTGCAGAATTGTTACATGACAGCAGCAGGAAAGACAAACGCACAACGAGCCAAGAACTGAATGGGTTGAATTGAAATACTTATTGTAACTGAAAATGTAAAGTTTTATTTATTTTATATTGTTTGTGATGCAATGGAAAGTCTCCGAAGGCAAAAAAAAACTCCACTGAAATACTGAAATATGTATATACTTCTATATTCCTCTGAATGAGCTGGACAAAGAAATGAGAAGGCAGAAGTCAAAGAGTCATGGCTGTTCATTTAGAATTCCCTAAAGAATGCTAACAGTCATGAGGTAATCTCTATAAATAATATTACAAATATATACATATAGAGGTTAGAGAATGGAGAAAGGGGTCTGAGAAGTGTAAGGAGAAGAAGGAGAAGATAGAGAAGCTGTGAAGATCCAGAGATGATATAAGGAAAATATGAAAGTTGGAGGACAACAGTGAAGAAGGAAGAAAACAGAGTCGATATCCAGGTAAATTAGCATATGATTTTATTGTAATGTGAGGAAGTTGGTGCTTACATATCAAGTTGTAGCTTGATAGATGTCGTTGTAGCTGGCTGAGGTAGGAGCCTCCTGTAGGTTGTAGCCTGTAGAAAATAGATGGGAGTTGGAGCTTCCTTGCAAGTTGTAGCTTGCGGAATTGAGGTAGTAGCCTCTTGTAGGTTGGAGCCTACAGAAAATCAGTGGTGAGAGGGAGTTGGAGCTTGCCTTTACATCACAACAATAATAAGATGTGGTTTTCTCCCTTATGGGTTTCCACTTATATCCGGTGTCTATGTGCATGATGATTATGTGTTTATACTCTATATTTAATATGCTTAATACTTGCTGCTCACTTATTATGATTGTTGTTTCACTATACATTAATTTGATCATGAAATGAAGATGTAAATAAGTGTAAAAGAAAGTCCTACAAAACCATGAATGCATTAAACTGATTCACCCCCCCCCCCCACCCGACTCAGTTTAACTAAGGGTTCAACACCAAGACGGATCAAATGTCTTGATGCAAATCTCATTGATCCCTCTCATCAATAATATAGATCTAAACTAAATATTTAATAAAATTATTGTTAAATGTTTATAACCATTATTCTTTTAAAATTTCTCTTAATAAAATGTATCTAAATTTTCATACATCCAAATATACATAGTTTTTCTTGTTCTATATTATTTTTGTTACAACTATTTTTTTTTTTTTTTTCGAACAAGATCGGTTGTATTATATTTCTAAAAACTAGGAGAGGAGAAAAATTCTCCATTAAAAAATTCCCCAAGTTGAGTGTAGAGGGATATCCGCTTGGGGGCTATTTTATGTGATGTGCTGCTGGATTTCCATTTTTCTTTCCTTTTTTTAGAGCTAGAGACGGTTACATTGGAACTGGATTGTTTAAAAAACTGGAATAATAAAAAAATACATTTGACTTTCATAATAAACTATGTTTACTGTCGTAATTTAGAGATGGATCCATGAGTGACCAGAGCTTTGGATGGATTATTTATTGACAGTATTCTCGCTTCCTCGCTCCTTGCTTCCTTGATCCATTGATGTGGAACCTTGTTCCAACATTTTACTCATTGCTTCTTTGATGAAATTCAACTCTTCCTTCAGGTGGCTGCAGCTGTTCTTTAGAGTTCTTATTTCTTCGTTGCATGTCTTCCATTGTGATCTCATATAGGCCATTTCTGCTTTGGATTTTTCTTTATCTTGCAGGATCTAATTCTTGAGATTTTCAATCACAATTCGGTGTGATTTGCAAAATGCACAGGGGTGTCCTTTGTTCTCTAGAGGATCCATCTGTATCTTTCCGCCACTGTTTCTTCGTGAAGTGTCTGCTCCCTCTGTCGTTGAAGAAACCCACTGATGCATTAATCTGCCTACTGTTCTCTTTGATATTGAGACAATTTTCTCGCTGACCATGGATTTATGATTATGTAGAATGAATTGGGCTGCTAACGATGAGGGATGCTTCCAGTTCACAAAGGAGATAAGCATAGAGGCCTGGGATCGAACTGACTAGAGATTGGGGAGAAAGAAAGGTATAAAGAAGGGAAGGAATGAACTGTAGGGATAAGGGAGATGTTGTGTGCGTGGAAAGGCCAGCAAAAGCGTAGGAAAGGTCGAGGAGAGATAAGGGAAAATGCAGAGAGAAAAGCATATTTCTCTTGCCTTGAAAAAATCGAAATGGAAACATGAAGTGTTTGATGGCCAATTGGAAATTTATTGATGCGCAAATGGGAAGAAGGGTGTTGTGGGTTCATGTGAGGCTGGATTCCTCCAGATTTTGGAGTACCATTATCATAGATTTTGAGAACATGGCAGAGATTTGGCATATTTCCAGTTTTGTCCTTTTTCTTGGTTGTTGATTCAAGAGAGATCTTGGAATCATGAGATTTCTGAAATGAAGTGATTTGGTTGTTGTCCATCATGGATGAGGGAGGGTAAATCAAGGGATAGCTATTTGTGCAGTAATTTCACCAATTTGTGCTTGTTCAAAATTTTGGTGGACTCCTTTGTTTGCTTGCTCATCTGCCAGCTTGTTGTTTTTCCTCAAAATATGAAAATATTCTATTTTTCCAATCTGTCTTGAAATTTTTTGTTCTCTGTTTAAAATTTTATTTAATCCTGCATTTTTTGGGAGATATTTTTATGCCATTTCCTTAATGATGATAGTTGAGTCCCCAAAGACGGTGGCTTCTTTTATTTTTTTTCTTTCAGAATTTTGAGGCCTAGCAGAAGCCCATATGCCTCTGCTTTGTTGTTCGTCATCTGGCCTAGACCCCAGTTATAAGGTATCTGCATGAGTTGATGTTTTAGAAGAATTTTTCCTCTCATTCCTGCTTTTCTTGGGTTCTTTTTTTATGCTCTGTCAAAGAAGAGGCAAGCTTTGTCTAGAGTGTTTACCCAATTTTGGAATTCTTCTTCATTTTTCCTAATTTTCCAGTTCTGATGCCTCCTTGTGTTTTTTATTTGGGGTACCTATTTGATCTTGGTTGCTGCAAAACTAATCCAGCTCCTTTCTTCTTCTTGGAGTTGGCTCAGATTGATTCCTTTGAGCCCTTTTGCTGTGACGAATTCCACCATCAGTCCCCATGCTTTTGTTGTGATTTTGCTTACTGTTGGGGTTTTATCTTTGAAAATTACTCCATTTCTTGCTAGCCATAATTGCCAGCAGAGGAATGAGGGTAGGCTGTTCCACAGTCTCTGCATTGTTTGTTTATTTTTGGAGTGTGGATAACTGCTCTTCCACCTGCTAATGAAATGGTTTATAGGGAGGTTGTAATTTATATTTTCTACTATGGGTAGCACCATTGCCTCCCAACATTTTCTTGTGAAGGAGAATTCCTGAAATAAATGTTAGATTGTTTCTTCCTCCTTTCTACATAGTGGACATTGAGACGGGCCACTTATTCCTCTTTTCTTTAAATTATCTGTAGTTAGATATTTATTGTGTAGTAGTGTCCATAGAAAGAAATTTATTTTGGGAAGGGATTCAACCTTCCATACTAATCTCCAATACTGCCAATCCTGTTGGTTTTGACTCTCTTGAAGTTTTTGGTACCCTGTTTTGACAGTATACTCTCCTCCTGTTGCCTCCCATATGTAGACATCCTTCATGTTTTTGTCTATCAGTTTTGCTCCTGCTAAGAGAGTTGTCAATTGGTTCCATTGGCTTGTGAGGTCCTGCGGTAGATTGGGTTTGGCCCATTGCTTCCAATCTCCGTCCCTTTCCCAGATGGAAATGTCATTCAACTTGTGAAGACCTTCCATTGTCATCCATTATTTTAGTTCCTTTATACTTGGGTTATTTCCCAAACGTGGATGTCCCATTATGTTGTCATCCTAGATGTTTGTTTGTTCCCCATTTCCTGGTCTCTTTGTGATATGTTCTTTGATAAGCTGAGTTGCATTGGTGATTGTTTTCCATATCTGGGTGCACGATCTTGTCGGAGGGTTCTTTTCCAGAATCGAGATTCTTGGTCCATTGAGATATTTAGCTTCAAGGGCAGCTTTCCACCATGACTTTTCCCAGGTTAGGAAGCTCCAAGTTATTTTACTTCCCAGTGCTGTGTTCATTAGTCCTGGGAGTTTTATGGAGAGACCCCCTTGATTGTATGAGGCTATTACCTGCTTCCAGTTTATCAAACTGAATTTTTTCCTTTCCCTTTTCCCTCCCTGCCAGAGAAAGCTTCTGATTATAAGTTCTATTTGTTTATGGATGCTTGCGGGAGCCGAGATAAGTGCAAATTGGTATAAAGGCAGAGCTGCCATTATGGACTTTATGAGCGTAATTATACCTGCTTGGTTGAGCCAAAGCATTCCCCATGCCTTGATTTTCCCTTTCATTTTTTCAGCGAATTTACTTCATATTTGATCCTTCATATTTTTCTTGCTTATTGGCAGCCCCAAATATTGAAAGTAGTCCCAGCTGTTTTGGAAAGGAATATTCAGAATTTGTGACATTTTCTGCAGGGTCCTTATGGGAGTGTTCCAGCTGTATAAACAACTTTTATCATTGTTGACCATACCTCTTGAGACCTGCATGAAGCTATCTAAGATAACTTTGAATATTATTGCCACTATACAGGAGGCTCCACCCAAGAGAAGGGTGTCGTTAGGAAATAGAGAATGATTTATTATTTTGGTTCCTCTGCTTATAGAGAGGCTAGTTAAGGTGGAGTTTCTTCTACAATGTTCCAAATTTCTACTTAGGGAGTCTGCCATTATGATATAGAGGAAAGGAGATAGGGGGCATCCCTGTCTTAGTCCCCTTGAGCTTTGAAATAAATTGCATGGCCTGCCATTGATTAGAGGAGCTATCCAAGGGCCCACTATGCAGGCTTGTATTAATTCCACAAATTCCACTGAGAAACCAAAGGCTTTTAAAACATCTGTTAGAAAGGATAGGTTTACCCTATCAAAGGCATTTGACATGTCCATTTTTAGTACGAATCCTTTTTTGTTATTGGTGAGGCTAGTATGAATGGCTTCTTGAACTAAGATGATATTGTCCACAAGCTACCTATTGGGAATAAAACCTCCTTGATTTTTAGTGATTAGGGAGGGAAGGAGGGGTTTCAGCCTATCAGCCATGATCTTGGAGATAATTTTGTAAGAGTTGTTGCAAAGGGATATGGGCCTGAAGCGGTTGAGAGTGGATGGATGGGGATATTTTGGAATTAAGGCCAAAAAGGTTGAGTTGGTGTACCCTCCAATATTTATTTTTCTCATTACATATCGTATCATTTTCAGCAGATCCTTTTTGATGATATTCCAAAAGGTTCTGTAGAAAGCTGTGTGAAAACCATCCGGTCTCAGGTCCTTATCTGGTTGTAAGGCCCAAACAGCTTCATGTACTTCTTCTTCCGTTACTTCCGTTGTGAGCGAGATATTGCTGTTGTTGTCAATAATTCTTGGGATGTGTCTCAAGAACTCTTTAGGGTTTTCCTGGCTTTCTGGAGCTGTGAGGAGATTTTTGTAGTGTTTGAAGGCCTCATTTTTTATTTCTTTTTGTCCTTTTATCTCTTGTCACTCTCTTCCTATTATTTTTTCAATATTGCTCTTTAAAATTATATTTTTTGCTGAATTGTGGAAAAAAGAGGTGTTCTTGTCTCCAGCCTGCATCCATATCTGTCTGGATTTGAGCCTCTAGGTTTCTTCTTATTGTCTATTATTTCTATAGATTTTCCATTGTACTTCTTTTTCTCATGCTTGCTTCTCTGTGGTGTTGTCACTGATTTCCAATTCCTCTTGAATTTTCTTTAGCTCCTTTTTTAGATCCTCTTTCTCTTTGTGAGGTTCTTTGTATATATTTTTTGCCCAATCTTTCAGGCTTGTTTTTGTTGCTTTCATTTTTGTTTCCCATATGTAAGTGGGGGATCCACTGATGTTTTTTCCCCATACTTTTTCCACTTCATTATGTGCTTCTTCATTGCTGCCCCAAATCTGGTTATATCTAAAAGGCAATGGTCCGTAATTTTCAGCCATACCTAGCTCCAATAGTACTGGTTTATGATCAGATGCTACTGAGGGGATAATTCTGGAGGCCGCTCTGCTGTAGTTGACTATCATCTTATCTTGGATGAGAATCCGATCTAACCTTTCCTTGATGTTTGCCTTGCCTATTCTTTTATTGTCCCAGGTGTATTTCCCATTTTTTGGAGGGATATCCAGAAGGTTGCTTTGTTCCATTATCTCTTCTAGAGTTTCTCTGCTTGGATCTGGCAAGTAGTTCCCTCCTCTTTTTTCTTCATCTTTGAGAATTAGATTTAGGTCTCCCCCAACAATAAGGTTATCTCCATGGTCATCCCCAATGCTTTATTTTAAGATTTTCCAGCAAATTTCCTTATCGTTATAATGATTGGGGGAATATATGTTGTAAATGCTAGCTTTCTCACCAGTTTCAACATTCTCCAGATCAGTGTTTATCCAATGTTCTTTTTTGTGTGTTGATACAGTTTCCATTTCCCTTTCTTCCATATAGTGCTTATCCCTCCTAAAGCTCCAGTAGCATATATTGCTTGTCCTTCATAAATTCTAGATTTTTCTATTATTGTGTCAATTTCTTGACTGCTTAGCTTTGTCTCTTGAATTAAGAGGATGTCAGGATTTTCACTTTTGATCAGGTCTTTTGAAAATTTTATTTTAGAGGGGTGACCCAACCCTCTACAATTCCAAGAGACAGTTATCATTATTTACTATTGTGGGTAGATGTAGGACCCTTCCCTTTGTTTGCTTTCTGTACTTTTTCTTTATTCTTTGGTCCTTTTTCTAGAAATTTCTCCAGCCCCTGTTATGTTCCCAGTGAAATATCTTTGGCTGCTTCTTCATCCCTTATTTCTTTGTTTCATTTCCTTCCGACTTTCTTTGTGTTCTCGGTATTTTGAGGGTTTTCTTTTGTTTGGTTTATTGTTAATATTCGATCCAAGTTTTTAGGGAGGGGTTCATCTATCTGGAGAGGGGAGCCTAGGGGGTTGGGGATAAGGGATGAGAGGAGAGAGGGTTTGGGGGAGGAAGAGGTGAGCGGTTCTGAAGGAATGATGACAGATGAGAGGATGTCAAAAGGGTTTTTTCCCAAAAGGGAGGTTGTTTGAGAATGGGGAGGAGATCTCGATGGTGGTGGAGGATGAGGGCCTGAAACAGGTTTTGAAGCTGTCTTCTTCTTTTTTACTTGTTCCCATTTTGGATCTGAGGTTTCTTCTGTGTTTTTTTCAGGTTCTTCTCTTTTACTACATCTATTGGAAAAATGATTGTTTTTATGACATACCTTACATTTGAAGGGGATTTGCTTGTATTCCAACTACTGAATGTGGATCTAGTTGTCCACCTTGATCTTGACAGCTTCCGGGAGGCCCTTTCCTAGATCCACCTCAACATAGATTCTTGTGCATGCCTGCATGTTGTCTTTGGGTTCACTTTTGTCAATGTATTTTCCCACTCCATTTCCGATTGCCCAAACCAAGTCATCTCTCCAGCGATGGAGAGGGAGATGTAGCAGTCTGACCCACACTGGTACAACATTGGGAACATCTAGTTCTGGATCAAAGTCCAGAGTCCATCAGTTAAGGTACAAGCCCCTTGTGTCCATAAAGTAATGCCCGCTTCGGAATATGAGATCTCAGTCATTTTTGGTCTCAAAATGAAATGTGTAGTATCCCTTACCATAGAAGCGTATGGCGATTTTTCCTTGTGTAAACTTGTTCCAGTTCCTCTCCACCCATTTTTGCACTGTTTTGGGTGAAGTCCATAGTCCTGTGAATTGGACCACGAATCCTTTTTCCGCAAGGGAGATCATGGCTTTCCTTGGCACAGATGGAGGTATATATATTTTTGGTATTGATTCTAGTTTTTTTACAAATTTTGTAGCTGCTGGTCTAGTTCGTTGGGGCCCCATAGAACTGATTAAAGAGGAGAATACCAGAGATTCTTCATCCGGCTAATTACTATTTGAGTTTGCAGCTGTTGCAGATGGTGAAGGCGGCCCCGAATCCGGCTCCGGGGTAGCCATGCAAGCTGTGGATCTTGTAACAGCGCTACGTTTTCTCAACGATGGCTATGGCACAACACATAGAGGATTAGGAAGCAAAACAAAATTTTTTGTTATTACAACTATTTTATTATTCCAAAAATACATGGTTTATTTTTGTTATACATTATTTATGTTACAATTGTTTTATTATTCATGAGTAGTATTTCTTAATATATAAAAAATTAAATTAATAATGAATTTTTAAAAAATATGTGATCTTTTTAAATTTCCAAATTATTTAACACAACATGATTTATCTTGAGAAATAATGATGAATGATCATAATTTTCATTTCTTAAATAACACTAAATTTACCTTTAATTACTTAATTGTAATAGTTTGTAACTACATAACAATTTGTAACTACATACATACTCTTTCTTCCATTCAAAAAAAGCTATATACATATCTTTAATTACCTAATTTTAGCTAAAAAAATCTTACATGTTTTTTACTTTATAATCATAAACAATTTTCATATTATATGATGTCAAAATTACTCAACTTTTTATTCTGAAATTTTAAACAATGTTTCTCACTACATAATTTTTTATTTTATTTTTCAATTCCAAACAAAACTTACAAAAGAAAAAACCCACTTAGTCCTTATTGTAGATTATAGTCTTACCGTAAATTGACACTATGTAATGAACAATAGAGTAAGTTGAGATAACCTTAAGGGTTTTTTTGTACAATTTTTATCATAAACTTTCCCTCCATCCAATATATAATGTAGAGTCTTCTGAAGAGAGAGTATATTCTAGTTTATAACTTATCCACAATCAAATAAAATGGCTAGAGATTTCACAAGTTATTAGTTTATAACTTCATCCATAATAAAAGAAAATGGCTAGGGATGTCATAAGTTATCATTTGCACAATGATGTATTGACGTTCTTAGTTGAAATGGATCCTATTAGATGCATGGTGGCTAGAGACACTAAAAAAATCAAAAATGATATATGTTATGACATCCATATTGTCTACAAACCATCCAAATTTCCCATCTTATATAACAATTTCTAACAATAACCACTCAATTTACTCTCCAATTTTTGAAACTCCCACCCATGCTAGGGAGATCACACTGTAAAATTAAATGTTTCTCTGGTTTTTTTAAGGGGTTCATAAACAAAACAGAAAACAAGAAAGTCAATATTGTGGTATAATAACTGATTTTTGAATCATTGTGACAAACAGAACATCACATTAGCTCACATAATATATATAATGCTATAAGGATCTAAGATGATAAAAATGTTTTGAATCATGATAACTAGGTGAAAACCAAAACCAAGTTGTAGCCAAAAGAAAAAAATCACAACAACTCACAGAATAAATCCAAGGTTGCAATGAACCCCATACATTGTGATGGACCTCGTGGGAATTTTAGTGCACATAGAACACCACCCTAATAATTCTATACTCTTGATCAATTTAGAATAACCTAGGATATGTAAAATATTTTAATAAGAAACTAGATTTGTAATTATGAAATATAAAACTATAATTTAAATTTATGAATTTACTTTGTATTTTTTTACTTATGTATATAGAGAAAGAATAAACCAAGTTTGGAGTTAAGAAAATAAACCATAACATAAAGAGCAATATCTCCTTCCAAAAATGTCTCCATATTAAAATGACATTCACTTTCTTGTATACCAAGACTATTGTTCTTAATATACAATTTCTGATAAGCATGCAATTGGCGCTCAGATATGTAGATGAACTTGAAGTAACTCTATTCTTCTTAATAAAAATTATCTTTATTTACATCTATGCTAGATAGATTGTACTTGAATGTTTTTTTTATATCTTCTTTGAGTTACGTGCCGGATTGTTAATCACGAAAGGATTTTCACCCCCAATTTCCTATTTCAATATCTATAACAAAATTTGTATATATGTAAACATATTATGTTGGTTTACGTATATGTTTTCACTCCCAATTGCCTATTTCAAAATCTATAACAAGTTTTTTGGTTGATAACTCTTATCATCAATA
The DNA here is from genome assembly GCA_034641835.2 of Pinus albicaulis. Classification (NCBI taxonomy): domain Eukaryota; kingdom Viridiplantae; phylum Streptophyta; class Pinopsida; order Pinales; family Pinaceae; genus Pinus; species Pinus albicaulis. Next base: position 1,081,701,606 of record CM076582.1, on the reverse strand, counting down.
TCTTTGAAAGATCCCCTACTTGCTTCCATGGAAGAAAAATTTTCGTTTCATTCCTTTAGGATGACTTGTTCTCTGCAACATCTTATTTCTTCTAGGCTACTATTTCCTATGCTATTGCCTTACGACGTTTCTTTTGCAACATATGGTGCAATTGCTAGTAACAATCATTATTATAGCAATTAATTGCTATAATAATTCAAAGAAAGAAATTTTAATTTAAAGTTTTTAGAAATTTTTTTATTGTTATAAATTTCTTATAGTAACATTTTTTGAATTAGACCTACTATTGTTTCAAATTGGTTTTCACTGTAAATTTTGGTTTTATTATATTATTATAAATTTAAGAAAAGAAAAATATATATTTAAATTATGAATTTTATTAAATTAAAATTTTAATATTATGATATTAAGATAAAATTATTAATATAAATTTAATTTATTAGATAATAAAAAGATAAAAATATAGTATATAAATTGATATAAATGTATGTGGAAATACCAAATAGTTAAATTATTAATAGAAACTCAAATTATATACATATGTGATAATATCACATTATTGAAAAATTAATATAAATTTCTATTTATTAAATAGTGTAAACCTTTAAAAATAATTTTGATTATTATTTAAAAATATTTAAATTAAATATTAAATTAATCTAAATTATTTTTAGATTTGAAAAGCTTTCAATATTGTTTCTCAAGATAAGCTCTAGGAGAGGCTTGAAGAGATCACGGTTCCTCCTGAATTGAGGATTGTTGTGATCCGCCTCTATGAGACTATCATTGCCAAGCTTAAAACCAACGAAGGGTGGTTTAAAGACATTAAATGCAATATCAGAGTTAACAAAGGGTGCCTATTATCCCCTACCACTTTTGGAATATAACGGTAACCTAAAGGAGTGTATGGATACTGCAGGTTGCAAGGGCACTGAACTTGATGGTATAATCGTTACTCTTCTCCTTTATGCTGATGATATCGTTCTTCTTGCAAAAAACCACGATGACCTAAACAAGCAGCTTAAGAATATTCATGTCTACTGCTCCAAGATGGGTATGAAGGTTAATACTGACAAGACTAAAGTCATGATCATTATATCCAAAAAGATCACCCATGGTAGTTTCGTTTATGATAACCATTTCTTAGAGCATGTTTCTTCTTATAAATATTTGGGTATTGACTTTCCTCATCAATTCAACTGGAATTATAGCATCGAGAAAAGGATTATTGGAGGCAACAAATATTATTATGACCTTGAAAATAATTGTAAGTCAGTTGATCTTTGCATTTGGAGTAAAAAGTGGTTCTTCTTTGATACTCTCGTCATCCTTGTTGTCTTATACAGATGTGAAGTTTGGGGTTGCAATATATCCAAAGAATCATGGAGAAAGATTGAAATGATTCAAAAGAAATGCATAACCTATAACCTAAAGATCAAGGGAAGCTGGTCTGTCCCCCATTGAAAGTATGAATGTGTTTAGATATTTGATGTATAAGAAGAAGCTTTACAACATTGACCCCAACAGTCTCCCAAAAATTGCTTCTAACTCTAGTAAAAACCCCCACCTTCACCTCAAGCGCGGGTGGTATAAAGATGCCCAATCTTGGCTCAACCATTGGGGGATTAAGGGGGAGATCATCATGGGAAGCAAGGATAGTATCAAAGATGTTATTACCTCCAATTTTAAGGAAAATTTGTGGGATGATAAGGAGTTGGAGGGTAAAAGGAAGCTAAGATACTATAAGGAAGTGATCAACCCCACCCTTGATAACCAAAATTATCTCTTTGTGTTAACTAGAACTAAGAAAAAAATGAACATTGCTAGGATAAGAACTAATTCCCATGAGATTCGAAGTAAAATCGGGCGGTGGTCTACTCCCAAGGCTCCCTCGGAAGACAGAATCTGTCATATTTGTGATAGTAAGAAGGTGGAAGATGAAAAACACTTCCTTTTAGACTTCCTGAATCTTAATCACATCCGCTCTCAATTCCCTAACATCTGCCACACTTCCAATATTCTTGACTTAGTAAGCCAGACCAACTATAGTGATATTGGAGCATTTCTTTCCCTTCTCTTTGATCATATAAACAAGATTTTGAAGAATCACAATTAGATTCTTTTTCTTTTCTTGAGGTTGGATAGGCCGCATTGGTCTTAGTGGACGTTAATCATCATCATCATCATAAATATTTAGAAAATCAAAATATCAATTTTTTTAATGTGCAAATTTTTTATCTATAAAAAATTATATATTAAAAAATTGATCTCTTTATAATAAAATTACCAATCTTTTTAATGTTTAAATTTCTAATATATAACATAAAATTAGATGATAAAAAACTACATCTTAATAAGTTTAGTCTCTTTTGATATTCCATAAAATTAGATTTAAGATGATTTTTTTTTACATAAAAGAATTAATTACATAATAATAATTTTTTTTATACTAATATATAAAAGGTTTATAGCCGCTACCTTTCCCTTACAAGCGCGCGGATTAGCCTTAAAGTGGCTAAAAATTAATTTCCCCTAAGGGAACAAGGATCTAGAAGGTTGGGTTTCCTCCTGGGGATGTCAATGATGCATTGTAAGGTGTGTTTTTGGTGTTTCTGTCGGTTCCACTTCCTTAAGGTCATCTAGGAGGTTGAATCTCATATCATTAACCTCTCGTCACATGTTTACCTAGGTTGGTCGGTTACTTAGGTAGATGTGGGAAGAGGGTCTTACAAGATACATGTGTACATCTTTGCTGCAGGTGATAACCCAAAAGCTTGCCAAAAATTTGAGGGATTTTGGGCGACCAATCGCCCTTGGACTTCTATTTTCTCCATCGCCAATCATCGGGTGTATCGTTCCATTAGCTCAGCAAGGGACTAATCTTGAGCCACACAAGGAGATTGCTGCCATGAGTCTTACCAAAACAAGGCCGACTTCCCATATTTAACTTCCCAAAGGAAATGCACCCTGATCAGATCATTATTAGCATTAGCTAGATTCCATATGGCTGATCTAGAGCACTGAAGAGGTTCACAGATTAATGTCACCTATGATTTCCCCTATCCATATTTCTAGGTCTATATTGTTTCCCAAAATTCTTCTCCTCCTTGGATACACCACCACCAAATTTTTTCCCCAGAGTGCCATTGAGAGCAGCTAGGTCACGCAAGCTAAGTCCCCCCATTGCCTTGGGGAGGCATAGCTTGTGTCAAGCTACTAGTTGCCATTTTTGATCCTCGGAAGAACCGCTCCACAAAAATCGTCTAAAATGGCTATCAATTATGAGTAGATACACATGGGAGCAGGGAGGGTTGAAATCTAATACATGGGCATAACTTGCAGCACTGACTTCAGGAGGGTGGCTCTACCAGCCAAATTAAGGACACAAAAGGTCCAGTTTGAGAAATTTTTGGAAATCTTAGACCAGAGGTATTTCCAAGGGGCAATGTGGAGGGGGTCAAGGATGAGAGGGACTCTAAGGTATTTATAAGGGCGAGAGACAATGGTGAAGCCTAGGATTCTAGCCAAGCATGATTGGATTGGCCCGCGGGTGTGAAATAAATAGATATTTGAATTACATTTGTTTAAGAGCATACCTGAGGCATCTTAGAAGTCCTCGAGAATATGATTCAGTTGTGTTGCTTCTCACAAAGTGGATTGCCTGAATAAGAGATTATCATCCAAAAACTATTGGTAAGTCATATCCACATTGGTTCCATGCAGGTGGAGGCACTCTAGCAGGTTCAATTTATTTTCTGCTTTAATCATTCTTCCCAAGACTTCTGCTACTATGATAAAGAAGAATGGAGAAATCGGGTCCCCTTGACAAATTCCTTAGGAATATATGAATGTATTAGAGGTGGATACATTAACAAGGATTGAGAATAAAGGGGTGGAGATCATGGATCTGATCCACCAGATCCAATCTTCATCAAACCCAAAGGCATGAAGGATGGCTACTAGATAGTCCCAGCTCAATCTCTCATATGCTTTGGAAGGATCCATCTTAAGGAGTGTTCCCCTATATTTGTGAACCTTCAAGGAATGGATAGATTCATGGGTTGAGACGATGCCATTCAGGATTTGGCGGTCTTCCACAAACCTGATTGCTCCTAGTTGATAATGTGGTGAAGAAGTGATTTCAGGTGGCGAACTAGAATGCAAGACATGATTTTGTATATAACATTCATGCATAGGGAAATATGGTTGAAGTCATTAGGTGCAACGACCTCCTGGGCATTGGGGATAAGAGTTAGGAAAGTGGCATCAAGACTTAACCAGATTTGACATAGGCGACAAGATTCCTCCACAAGCTCTCAGATATCTTGACTTAGGGGAGACCACTCGACTAAAGAATTCATTTGTGAAACTGTCGGTTCAGGGTGACTTATTTTTGGGCAAGGCATTAACTACCTCTTCCACCTCCATGAACGTGATAGGGCTAAGCAGTGCATCGTTCTAGTCCTAGGTTACCAGAGAAGGAATATGCATGATAGTCTGGATGGCTTCGGATTGATCATAACCTTCATATTTTAAAAGGGATGCAAAGAAGGTCTTCAATTCTCTCTCAATATCATCTTGTCACTCACATTGATTTCCTGTGGATCCTTGAAATTGAGTGATTTTGTTACGGTGGCGGTGATTTATCATAGATCTGTGAAAAAAATTGGAATTTCTCTCTCCCTCCCGCATCCATTGGATATGTGACTTCTGACACCATAGAATCTCCTCTTGGTGTCTTCTTTCATCTATATCTTCTGAAAGGATACCCTTTGCTTCTTCTAGATTCATAGAGAAGCCTTACCTAATGATAGTTCTCTCCACCTCTTCAAGGCAAGCCTCAACCTTACATGTCTCCTCAAATATGTTACCGAACTATTATCGGTTCCAGAGTTTGATTTGGAGATTGAGAGCCCGGAGCTTCTTTTGGAAGGCTTGCATCTTGTTGCCAAGAGGATTGGCCATTGAGGTCCACCAGGTCTCAAGTTTTTCCAGGAACCGAGGATGTTGAAGCCAAAACATTTCAAATCGGAAGGGTTTTTTTGAAGGGGCAACTATGGACGTTAGGCCCAAATTGATCGGCCAATGATCTGACCTAGGGAGGGTAGGATCTGAGTTTCGATCTTTGGATCTTGCAACATCATATTTTTGGATATGGGGAGATGATCCAACTAGAAGGCTACCTGATTGGAACCCCCACGATGATTATTCCAAGTATGCAAGCCATGATTGGGGAGAATGTCTACCAGGCGGAGATCTTCTATGGTATCATTGAATACTTGAGTTGAGGGATCTAATCTCTAGACTCCTCATCTCTTTTCTTCTATATTTATAGTCATGTTTAAATCTCCGCCAATGATCCACTCCTCTAAGGCGCAAGAGCGAGACTACCCTTGCAAATGAGAGAGGAAAAGGTCTTTATCCCGAGGTGTGGGAGGGCTCGTCCAATTTTCTGTGCCTATCAAATGGAAGGAAGTTGATAGAGAAAATCGAATTCCTACCTAGTCTTTCAGGATGACTTTGCCTGGATACCACAAGATCGCCAAACCCCCAGCAGCCCCAACTGCCTCTATGGGAATTTCTTAACTATTCTTCTAGCATCACTAACTAATCTCTATTTCCTTTCCAATGTTCATTTTTGTTTCTTGCAAAAGGACAATTTCTGGTCAGTATTTATCAATTGTTTCCCCGGGGGAATGGATCTTACCTAGACTGTTGAAGCCCCATATGTTCCATGATATGATCTTCATTAAGATGGAGGGACAGATCTGGTGTTGTGAAACCAGCTCCAAAAATAGAAGAAAATAGATATCAACGCCTTAAAAATAAGCCACTTCGAGGGGGCAACCTCCAATACATTACATTAATGAAAAATTCTTGGATGATACACATTACAAAACCTCCTTTCTATATATAGGAGTCCATGGGCCACAATGTAATCCTAGTGGGTCACAATGTAATCCTCGCCGACCTAACAATAATAATTTAAGGGCACAATAATAACAATATGGGGGTTACAGGGGTACAATAATAACAGTAAGGGGGTTACACTAACAACAATAAGGGACTATACTTGTAATATAGGGACCTAACATGTCCCTCTCCTTCAAAAAAGTGTTGTCCTCAACGCTTGAGTAGCTTTGGGTTCTTCTATATAAAATTTTCATCCTCCCATGTAGAATCTTTAGTGGGTAAGTTCTTCCACTTGATGAGATACTCTGAAATTGATTGATTCCGTAGCTATAGAGTTCTTGTTTTCATGACTGCTTCAGGTTCCAATATGATTTTTCCTTCCTCATCAATTTCTGGCAATATTGTTTGAACTGGAAGATTTTCACCTATAACCTTCTTTAAGCATGAAACATGGAAAACTGGATGCACTCGTGAAGAAGCAGGAAGCTCCAATTTGTATGCCATAGTACTAATCTTTTGCAACACCTTGTAAGGACCATAGTACTTTGGCGATAATTTATTATCCTTCTTAGCTTGCTTGAGGGACATTTGTTTGTATGGTTGTAGCCGTAAAAATACCGAGTCTCCTACATCAAAACTTCTCTCGCTGCGATGTTGATCTGCCTGTTGTTTCATTCGATTTTGTGCCAAATTCAGGTTATCCTTTAAGAGTTGGAGAACTTCTTGCTGATGCTCGATGTGATCTTCCACTGCTTGAACCTTCGAATTTTCTCTTTAAGATGATGTGATGGATGGTGGATGATATCCATAAAGTGCCATAAATGGGGTCATTTTTGCTGCAGTATGGAAGGAAGTGTTATACCACCATTCAGCGAGAGGTAACCACTTGACCCATTGTGTTTGTTTATCATATACAAAACAACAAAGATATCCTTCCAAACATTTATTTACTATCTTAGTTTGACCATCAGATTGAGGATGATAAGATGAGCTATGAGCTAATTGAGTACCCAAATAAGAAAATAACTTCGTCCAAAATTTTCCAGTAAAAATGGGATCTCTGTCGCTCACAATAAACCTTTGGTTTCCGTGTAGCTTTTGAATTGTGTCCATAAATGTAGTAGCAACTGTACTTGCTTTAAATGGATGAGATAACGCACAAAAGTGTGCATACTTGGTAAGTCTATCAACTACCACCACGATGACACTCTTTCCTTTGACTTAGGTAAACCTGTGATAAAATCCATTGAAATATCCTCCCAACATTGACTTGGAATGGATAAAGGTTGTAGAAGTCCTGGGGTCTTAATTGTCTCAACTTTATTCTGCTGGCAAACCAAACATTCCGCTACAAAATTTTGAATATCAGATTTAAGGCCATCCCAAAAAAATTCTTGCTTCACCCTGTGGTAAGTTTTTAAAAATCCTGAGTGTCCTCCTAAAAGAGAAGTGTGCAATTCCAAAATAATCTTTTGTTTTATTTCGGAATTCTTACAAAGATATAAGCAATCTTTGTACCATAAGGAATCATTTTTCCAACTAAATGTATCAAATGTACTAGGACCTTGCTGCAAATTTTGAATGAGTGTCCACAATTTTGTGTCCTTCTTCCATTTATCTCTTGCTTCGGTTATCCAATCTGGTTGGATAATAAAAATGGCACAAAGCAATGCTTCCACCTCTTCATTCTTTCTTGAGAGTGCATCTGCAACAACATTAAGCTTCCCTTTTTTGTAGATTATTTCAAATTCATAACCCAACATCTTTGTGACCCATTTTTTCTTCTCTTCTAAAGAGAGTCTTTGTTCCAAAAGGTGTTTAAGACTATCATGATCAGTTTTTACCTTGAAGTGTCTTCCCATTAGGTAAGTTTGCCATTTCTTTAGTGCATGTAGTATTGCTAACATTTCCTTCTCATAAATAGGTTTCTGTAAATACTTTCCTTTGATTTCACGACTTTCAAAAGCAATGGGTCTTCCTTCCTGCATTAAAACAACACCAATTCCATTTCCTGAGGCATCACATTCCACAATAAAGGTTTTTGTGAAGTCTGGCGTAGCTAAGACCGGTGCTAGGCACATTGCCTCTTTAAGATGTTCAAGGGCCTTAGTTGCTTCAGGAGTCCATGAAAATGCATCTTTCTTCAATAATGTTGTTAGAGGTGCTGCTATTCTCCCATAATTCTTAACAAACTTGCGATAATACCCTGTTAACCCGAGAAATCCTCGCAACTGCTTTATGGTTGTGAGGACTTTCCATTCCTTAATGGCTTTAATTTTGTTAGTGTCTACCTTAAACACCCTCGTGAGATACAATATGACCCAGATATTCCACCTCTTGTACTCCAAAGAAACATTTGGATGTTTTTGCATATAATTGTTTCTCCTGCAATAGTTTGAGCACCCTGTCAACATGTTCAACATGATCCTTCCAAGACCTACTGTAGATTAGTATATCATCAAAAAATACTAGCACAAATTTTCTACGGAAGGGTTTTAAAATGTAATTCATTAACCCTTGAAATGTAGAAGGTGCATTGGTAAGGCCAAAAGGCATGACCAAAAATTCATAATGACCCTCATGATTTCAAAATGCTGTTTTTGGAATATCTTCAGTCTTCATTCGAATTTGATGATATCCTGAACGAAGATCCATCTTGGTAAAATAAATTTCTCCATGTAATTCATCCAATAATTCATCAATCACAGGAATGGTAAATTTATATTTAATGGTGAGCTTATTGAGCTCCCTATAATCCGGACACATGCGCTATGATCCATCCTTCTTGTGTACCAATACTACAGGAGCAGAGAAAGAACTTTGGCTAGTTTGAATTATACCCGCCTCTAACATTTCTGCAATCATATGTTCAATTTCGCTCTTTTGGACATAAGGATATCTATAAGGCCTGATGTTTGGAGGAACACTTCCTGGAATCAAATGAATAGCATGATCATGATCACGAATAGGTGGGAGTCCTTTGGGAGTTTCAAACACCTTGGAATGATTGTCCAGGACTTGTTGGAGATCTGCAGAAATAGATGATTTTGATGTTGGAACTTCTAGTGAGCATAATTGTGCAATTACGCCTCGTTGTTATTTATTTAGAAGCTTTGTCATGACATTAGAGCTTATTATCCTTCCTGCCTTCACTGCAATACCTTGTAATTCGACTTCCTTTCCTTCTGAAAAAAATTTCAAGAAAAGTTCTTGAAAATTAAAAGCTACCGTCCCCAAAGATTGTAACCATTGTACTCCTAGTACAACATCAGCACCTCCCATAGGAATGGAAAGCATTAGACTATTCAATACATATTCCCCCATGGTTAGCTTGATATTATGGCATTTTCCAGAACAATTTATAGTTCCTCCATTTGCAACCATCACTTGACATTCTGGTGCTGGGTATAGGAAACAATTTAATTCCTTGGCTACCTTACAATGAATAAAATTATGGGTGCTACATGAATCAATCAACACTATTACCTTTTTCTTCTTGATTTGTCCTTGTATCTTGAGAGTTTGAGGAGTGGTAATTCCTGCCAGTGCATTACACGATATGGTCGGATTCATTTCTTCCTCTTCTAGAGTTGGTTCCTGGTGTATATCCTCTTCTTGTTCATTTTCTTCTTCCTCTTCACAATCTATGTAAAATAATTTCTTCTCAGCACACTTATGGCCTTTAGTGTATTTTCTATCACAACTGTAGCAAAGCCCTTTTGCTCTTTTTTCTTCCAATTGTTGTGGTGTCAACCTTGTAGGATGTGGAAATCTAGGCATAGCAACAATTCCTTCTTTATAGAAGTGAGTGGTAGGCTTCCTCGTCGCCATAATTTTACATTCAATTTTTCTTGCCAACTTGAATGCCTTCTCCAATGAATCCGGTTCCAAAACATGAACTTCATGTTGGATGCTATCCTTTAAAGTACCTATGAAGAGATCAATCATGTGTTCCTCTGGAATATCGGTTACCCTTATATTCAATTTTTGGAAGTCCTCAATGTGCTGCCGCATTAAACCCTTTTGTTTGAGATTTATCAATTGGATAAAGAAGGTGTTGCTCTTTGTATCCTCATAATGTGCTATCATTTCCTCCGTAAAAATTGACCAAGTGACAATTTTTTTACAGGAGCAAAGCCATCGATACCATACAAATGTATTTTGTTCTAAATGTAAAGTTGCAAAGCGTACCTTTTGTGTGTTTTGCACATTATGGAGATCAAAATATTGCTCCATCTGTAGTATCCATGTTACAAGTTCCTTTCCATCAAACTTCCTCATATCCATTTTTGGAATATGGTGGTTCTTCCTACCAACATTAGAGTTTATGAAATCACGATTAACATTTATTTTGTTCTCATCATGAGTTTCCTCTACTATCTTTTCACCATTAGGAAACACTTCTTGTATCAACTTTTTCAAACCTTCCATGTCTTCTTTTAGATCATTCTTCATGTTTTCCATTTTAGCTTCCATGTCATCCATCTTAGATTCCATGCCAGCTTCCATGCCATCTATCTTAGATTCCATGCCTTTCTTCAAACCATCCATATTATTCTTCAAACCATCCATATTATTCTTCACCATCCCATCTTCACTTCCACGGCTTTCTTCAAAACTTCCATTTCATTTTTTGTTGCTCTTTGCGAGAGTGAAATTTGTTGCACTTGCTCTTGTAATTTTGATAGATCATGTTGCAATTCTTCATCTTCATGAGTCATAGTAGACCCTTCTGAAGGCTTAATGGGTGTTGAATTATTTTTACGGGGAATATTTTAGAACCCAATACTGATATCTATTCTACAATATGCCTTTGGAATCAATTCAAATTGATTCTTCAAACAAGACTTATGCAATTCGGAAAAAAAAAATACACACCTTTTTCTTGCTTTTGAGGAGCTCGATATTGAAATTGGATTATATCTATGGTTGCAACTCTTCAATATCTGAAATTTGGAACTGAGGTAGCCTTCTGAATTATCTTTCAAATTCCACAGGTCTGACTTGATTTTGATTCTCCAAGGCAAAGTTATGTCCAATCTCCCACAATGACCTAATTATGGACTAGTTTAGTAGAGCGAACTTGTACGACTTGCCACGTGTCACGGTTTCGTATTTTAGCTCTGAAATTGATAGCAAAGAAACTATAGTCCATGTAATTGCGACCACTTTTTACATCACTCCAATCTGATGCTCAGAGAGAGAGTTATGAAGATTTTCCCACGATCACCTCTTTGAGATGAAATTCAGGAGCCTGAAAAAGCACTACCTTCCATAGATCATATCTCCAAAAATATTGCAAACCAAGCTCTGAATTTCTTCGAAGAATTTCCTCAGGATTTCAGCTTCGCGCCCTAAAAATTTCATATTCTGAATCTTCGTAGAAAAAACGTTATAGCGCAAATGCCATGATTACCTGTTTATATTAAATAGAGGAGCCTGCAAAAAGACCTAACTTCCATAGATCTTATCTCCGAAAATATTACGAACCAAGCTCTAAATTTTTTTGAAGATGTTCCTCAGGATTTCGGCTTCGCACACTAAATATTTCAGCTTCTGAAACTTCGTAGAAAAAAATTTATAGCGAAAATTCCATGATGACCTATTTGGAGCAGCGAAACCCTAGAATCCAAAGCTCTGATACCAAATGTTGTGAAACCAGCTCCAAAAATAGAAGAAAAGAGATATCAAAACCTTAGAAATAAGCCACTTCGAGGGGGCAACCTCCAATACATTACATTAATGAACAATTCTTGGATGATACACATTACAAAACCTCCTTTCTATATATAGGAGTCCATGGGCCACAATGTAATCCTAGTGGGCCATAATGTAATCCTAGCTGACCTAACAATAATAATTTAAGGGCACAATAATAAAAATGTGGGGGTTACAGGGGTACAATAATAACAATAATGGGGTTACACTAACAACAATAAGGGACTATACTAGTAATATAGGGACCTAACATCTGGGAATGTAATCTGTGAGTTGTCTCATCTGCCCTGAATTCAACAATAATTATCCAGCCTCTTGGATAAGGTATTTAGTCAACTTCCTCCCCTTCTTACTATTCTCTTCCCCCCTAGGTCCACAAGGGTGAGTGCCAAAACATTGTTGTCTTTTCCTGTGCCTCTCAGATCTGGGTTCGGTCTGCCGGATCTGGTTGACCATTGGATGAATAGGTGTCCAAAATGGGAGAGTTGATTACCTGTAATATATTTGACATCAGTTTTGATCCATACCTTAAATATATCCAATATATTCTTCACTTCTACACCTAATCTGTTTTTTTTATCCTCGACCTCCAGTGTTCGGCTAGTGTTGATAAGGATTTCTTTGACCCGCTTGTCATCTTCACTGTGTTCAGGGACCTTTCTCTTAGTAGCCATATTTTGTCACATGGTGACAAGTTGTTTATCCACCTCCATGGACTGAGGGACTTAGAAGAGGATGGGACATCCTCTCTATGCTCCTGAGTGATATCATTATTTGCTAGGACAAAAAAAGGATTGACTGAGCTTGGGACTATTGAGGAAATTGGGATCTAAGGAGTCATCTTTGGATGAGATTGAGGAGCCTCCTGAGACACTGGACGTGCCTGCGTTGCATTTTTTTGAGGACAATTATGACGAGTACGGTGACCACCCACTTGCTGAAACCCCTCTTTGTCGCAGAATTGTGCAAAAAACTTGGCTTCCTCCGCGATTGTGAGAGGGAAATATCTGAAGAGATTCCCATATTCATGGCACCTCTGACACTTGAATGACACATGCTCATAATCGAGTGTTTGGATCTTGGTGGAGTCATTGTAGATCAATTCAATGAACTCTGGTAGAGGTTGGGATATGTTCATGTGGTCATAGATTCGGGAAAAGGCTGTGTTATGACACCATTTTTTTTTATCTCAAAGATCTTAACAAATTGGCCAATGGAGTTGATTATGCCCTCCAGGATATCATGCTCCTAGAAATCATCTGGCAATGAATAAAAACGAACCTAGCCCGAAGCCACTTTGAACTCCTCCTTGTCATGGTTATAACATTCTTCCCAAAATCGGAGGAAAACATTGACAATGCCCATGAAGTATGGTCCATTTTCGAAGATGTGTTTCCTAACTTCTAGATACTCGAAAATGACTATGAAAAGCCCTTTGGCTCAGAGGCGGAGCTAAAAATTCCCACGAGGTGAGAATTTGTGTTGGGTCCAGACCAAGATATCTTGCTCCTTTGGCCATATCCCCAAAAATTTATAGATTATGGCATGATCCTTCATGTATTAGCGAGCTTTCTCCAAGAAGTTATTTGGGATAATGAACTTGGGACTAGTTTCTGCTTGAGGCAGGCAACGAATTCCTCCTTCCCTGGCTTTCCATTGCACTCCCATCACTGGGACTCCTCAGAAGTGGTGGCGATAGAAGATTCATTGTTCTTGCAGCCCTGGGAAAACGGGGTTCGATTCAGAGCATCCTTGAAGGACTGCGACCCCTCATGTTGAGGCGAGGGGCCACTATTTTCGATTCTGCCATTGGTCAGTGTAGCACAATAGATCTGATAGCTTACAGGTGATTCAGATGGCTCCATATCTATCAGGAAGTTAGATCCTTCAAGGAAGGGTTCCGAGGTAGGTAGCTAAAACCCTAGCAAAGCGAAAATTCCCGCAATATCATAGAGTATGTGTATATTAATTAATATATTAAGTTGGTTTTATTTGTAAAGCATAAATATGTAGAAGAATTAGACAAACTAGGGGATTATCCTTAAAGAGAGTTCTGCAATATAATAGGGTTGATTTTGTTACCAAGTAATTGAGAAATGAAATTGTATGTAGAACTTAATAGTAAAGTAGGTAGAAAAGGATAATACACTAAATGATAATCACCATATTACATGTGATTGTAAATGCTCACATTATTAATAAAGGAAACAACTTTGAATACTACATAAGGGAAAGAAAATACAGATGATTATATGAGTTGCATTTGAGATAGGTTACTCTAAATTGCACTTAGCTGATGTAACTTTAATTAAATTAAGATAATTGTTCCTAACTTGTTTTGGTTTCTAATGTCTCCTAAGTATCCATGGTTTGCATTGATGTCTTCTAAGTTCATATACTTTTCCAAAGAGGCAGATTCATATTTACCATAGATGTGACAAAATTTAAATTGTCACTACTTGCATTCTTTCATGCCTACCATATGACATACATTTACACTATCCCTAGTTTGCTTCTACTAAAATAATGACTGCTAAAATTTTCAAGAAGATTGTTTTTTCATTTGCTATTGTCTATGATGTGGGGTCTTAAGGGTTATTCATGTTTGATGTTTGGTCTCTTGTGTATATTAGTGCATTAATGAAACCCAAAGTAGTAGAAGCACCACTACTCAAAGAATTTCTTCCAATTAGAGACTTGAAATCAAAATTGGAATTCATGCAAATAGCTCATTAATCGAGCGCTCTTGTGCTGAAGATGAATGGGACTAAGTGATCTGCCCATAGCATTAGTGCACATTAAAAGGCAAGGCTCATGCAATGGATAATACATTGCAATATTTCACATTGGGACCAAGACCTCCTAAATGTAATTAGCAATGGTCATAGCTTGTAGACCTCTAGGTTCTACTTAATAGATGGGAATGATCCTTCTTTGCATATTTTTTTAGGATTAGAGACAAACATTTAACTCATTTTTATCTTCATACCTGAAAGCCAAATGTAAGACATGCATTACTACCGCAAATTCATCTTATATACTTGATTCATAAAATAGTTAAAATTTCATGATAGATTTGAAATTAACTTTAATTCCCTGCAATTTTTATTTCATGTATGACTTAATCTAGTAAGCTAATGTGCCAACAATTGGTTACATCCATGTGGAGTAATGGAATCCACACTACAACTTTGGGGAGCATATTTATTTAATGCAACACATAGTGCTAGTGAACTTATATCTCTAGGAAAATTAGTGACTAGATTTATTTGTTCTATGTCGAGGAGAATTAGTTAGCATTGTTGCCTATTGAGATCCACATTCTATTCCAATTTTTGAAAGAGAATGTTGTGGTCAAGATTATAGTAGAGAGCTTTGTGATTGAAGTGAACATCATGTTGTTTGTGATTGAGATTTGGTTATAAAATGAGATAAATATTCATCTTATAATTAAGATTATAATCTTGTAATTAAAATTATAATGTTAGGGATCATAATTATGATTTTAAAAAATGAGTGGAAGATGAAAATACATTTAGACTCTAAATGGGAACATGCCCTATAGAATTAGGACTTATTGTAATTAAAGCTCTAAGACCAATTTATGCACTTAGCCTAAGCACAAATAATATTAATAATATTATAACTAATTATTAAAAAAAGTTGTAAAACTAAAATTAACATAACAACATCATTCATAATAATTAATAAATTTTATGCACTCGGCCTGAACAGCAATAATATTAATAATATTAATAGTATTATAACTAATTATTAAAAAAGTTGTAAAACTAAAATTAACATAGCAACAACATTCATAATAATTAATAATAACAATCTTAGTGGAAATTATCAATCTCATATACTTTAAATATTTTATGCACTCCTTAAATTTCAAGCGAGCAAAATTTATTAGATAATTGTCTTGAAAATTATCTTGTATAAAAATAATATCTACTTTTAATTTGTATAAAAGTAATACATATAATTTCCAGTTTAAAATTGGACTGCATCTTTATACTTCAAAGAAACATTTAATAAATTTTAATTTAAAAATAAATTGATAAAAAAGTGTACATTTTCGTCTAATATTTGCGTATCATAAAATTCAGTTGAATAATTGATATATTTTCAGAGTTTATGGGGTAGTTTCTATTTCTCATATACATCTATTTCAAACGGTTGGTTCTTATGTTTATTTCTCACAGGTCATTTGCTTTGAAATGTTTGATTAATAATGAAGAGAACGTGGCACGAAGATGGCTGCTCGCCATCGGTTCCTTATCCTTCTGGTTACCATGAAGGGAGCCTTCCCATGTGCCTTCACGCTGCCTTCCCCTTGTTGATTCCATGATAGTCTCAAGCTAGTCTCCGACCAGAAATCAACTAAAAGCCGAATGATGGGAAAGGGGTAGAAGGATCAACAGCTTCTTCCATACGCATGGGTTGGGAACTCTGCAACTCAGTGCCCTGGACAGTGCGCGTGGCCGTTTCATCAGCCAATCTACGGACCCCAGACTCCTCCTCTGGTGGCACCAAACGGCGACATGGGCATCGATGGGATGATCATCAACATTGCCAGCGTTGTGGCAGGGGTAGCCACTAATCCCTTCAACACCGGCTATTTCCAGGGCGACGCTGCGGCACCTCTGGAGGCCGTCTCCGCGTGCCCTGGAATATATGGAAGAGGGGCATATCCTGGATTCCCCGGAGAGCTTCTGGTGGATGAAACGACGGGGGCAAGTTATAATGCCCATGGACTCAATGGCCGCAAATTTCTCCTGCCCGCCATCTGGGATCCTCTTACCAGTTCTTCGAGACGCTACTGGCATAACGGCATCAAACCATATCAACCCAACTGTTTTTGTTGGTGTCGTTATCATTCTTTTATTCTTTCTCATTAAATCAACTTATCATTCTTTATTCAATCTTTAATAAAAACAAACTTAGTCTTTACTCCTTTTTCTTTTAACCAACAAAATTTTACAAACAATTTTTTTCCAAATCTATGGAAGTTTCTGTTGAAGAATTCTATTTCGCTTGAAAAATTCTATGCTCAAGCTGAAGAGAAGGTCATATCATAGTCAGTTTTGGTGGGAAGGAAATTGGTTATTGTAGCTTAAATTCAAATAATCTACCGGTAAAGAAATTCTCCAAGTCTCTAAGTTTGTTATCTGTTCGAAGATGAGAACACTGCTCCGGATCTCAGAGCCACGACTATCAAAAGCATGGTATTCTTCATCGAAATTGGGCTTCGAAATACTTGAGGTAGTAGATATGACTGGTCTCTCAAACAGTTTGACTATTCGTCGGTTATTTTGATGGTGCGTAAGTGGGTGCTAGATGCGGATCTAGAGCCATCATTCTCGTCAACCTTTCTCTACCCTATCATATCCATTGGTCTATGGGCAAAGGCACCAACATGAGAGCGGAGGTCTTGGCCCTTTGAGGTGTTTTACATTGTGCTTCTCGGCTTGTCTTGGACAAGATTCACATTGTTAGTGACTGAAAGGTGGTTATCAATTGGGCCTTGGGGCATATTTCCCTTTTGGTGCCTTTCTTAGTCCACTAGATGGAGCAGAACTTTTCTCTGAAGACATGTTTTACATCAATCACACTTAATCACATTTTATGGGAACAAAACTTCCACTCTCACCAACTTTCCAAATGCAAAGTGTGTCACATCTAGACGAATATTTTTTGAATGTTTGGCGTAGGGTAGGGAGATCAAGTTTGGCTCCTTTGCTCTCTCTTGAAGGCTCCTATGTGTCAATGTCTAGTAATTTTTGTGTTGTTGTAGCATGACAAATTTCCAACTAGATTTATCTCGAAGGTTGCTCCGAACCTCTCCTTAGTTTGCAAGTTTTTTTTATTTACCAAGTTTTGGGCATATTATGGTAGCCTCACGGGGAAAGGATGGAATCCTACCATCCGAAATCATTGTCTTGATGTTCTAGTCCTTTTATAATCGTTTATGATATTTTTGGAACTCTGATGAATGTAACCTCTTTTATTTTATAATAAAAGATGATACTTTTTTCTATTAAAAAAAGATGAGAAAATTTCCCTACATTATAGCAATGATTCAAAGAAAAAAATGAATTCAACGAGAAAATACACTTGAAGTTTAATTTGAAGTTTTTATCATTATCAATTTCATATATATTTTTTATTCTAAAATGAAAATAAAGAGAGAGTACATTCTGCATATACACAAAAACCATTGTATTCCAATGAAATACATACAATGTTTTGAACAAGACTGAAGAGTACAAAAAACAGTAGACCATTACAAGAAAACAAACAACCCTTGTACAAAGAAACCCCAAAAAAACAGACATCATGACAGAAACTGTCCAAGAGGAACAAAAAACAAGGCCATAGAAGCCCATATCTAGAAAACCCGAAGAGTCCACACAAAATAAAGTCAGCTATGTCAAATTGGTATAAAATGAGTGATCTAGTGGATCAATTTTATGCTCAAAATTCAAAGTTGGCAAAATGGCTCAAAACCAGTGTGCTTGCGTAGATCTCATCATTCTGAATGTGACGCAACTCGTTTTGCTCAAATCTGACATTCGATGCTCCCGATATAGATTTATGTTCGTTCTTGGAAACAACAAAAATTGTGTTTGGGTCATACAGGGTTGCACAGTTAGCAATCTCTACTGATGACTGGACCCTGGCTGTACAGGATGACTTGTCTCCTTCGGCCTATCACAGCATGACACTTAGCAGAAATTTATTGGTTTAGTTATGGTGTTATTTTATTGGTTGGTTGATTATCAATTGGTCAAACTAGGGAGGACCACGTGGGCCAATGAGAGGCTGCCACGTAGCCTCTTGGTGGCCACTAAAATTTTGGTTAAGGGCCAAAGAAGACCCCAAGGAAATCGAACACGAGACCTCGTCCAAGCCAACAAAACCTCTGACCATCTGTGCTACGGATGTTTCTTAACCCTTAAGGGTCTCATGCCTATAAAAGCTTTATTTGTTTGGGCATCAGGGGTGGGGACTGGGGTTAAACCTCGACCCCGGTCCATAGACCAGGGTTAGGAGCTAACCTAGGCCCCAAAAATATGTATTGAAGTTTTAAAACCCACATAGCCAAAGTTTATGTTACAATACATTTTGGCGAACATTTCCAATCAGACCATACATATCAACCAACCAAACCTTTGATATAGAAATAACCAAAGTTTTTGGATGTAATTGTGGCAAGGTTTCATAACCGTTATGTTGATGGTTTAACGCAGTCGAAGCAGCATTCACATACCACCAGGTCACCACAGAGGTTAAGGTTTGATTTCAAGTATATGAAGCAAATGTTAATGGTTTATGGAATGTTGGAACGATAATCACATGTCGGAGTTCCACAATAGTTTTGCCATGTTTTAGTGTCGGTGATGTTAGCACAACAACTATACTAGCGTGTAAACCTATTCACATGTTTTGGGTCCCAAATGTTTATTGTTGCGGTCTCGTAACCACTGACCATAACTCAAACCCAACCATTGTTCTAGCACTAAACCCAGGGCAGGTCAACAACCCGGCGGGAAAAGGTACAATGAGCCGAGATGATCAGTGACAGGAAAGATGCAACATGGTGTTTTTTTAGCCAGACATAGGGCTTACCCCCACAATTAAGTAGGAAACATTTTTCACTTGGCGTGATGGGAATCTCGCTGGCATAGGGAAAATTTATTGCCCCACGTGGCTGACAAAGCCTGAATTTGTAGGACAAATTGCAAGAAGGTGTGATTTGTAGGACAGACAATGCAGAAACCTAGGGAGAGCATAACTTGTTCACTTTTGATCCTTTTTGGGAGCATAAAGAGGCTAGACAAGGGTTTTTGAATGTTCTAGATCCATTGGAGACATTTTTGAAGCCATTTGAGCACTATAACTTGATGTAAACACCATTTTATAAGCATAATGAAAGAGGCCCAACCATTGGAAGTTGGACCAGGAGATGTAGCCCAAGAGGGGTGAACCCCTTCATCACTTGCTATTTTGTGTTTACTATTATGGTGATTTTTTCTTCTATTTTTTGCAAAATAGAACTTTTAATGCATTTTTATGTGTTTATGAATTTTACATATGAGGCTAAAAAACTCTAATTTATTCATTTGCAAAACTTAACATAATCCTCAAGCTTTCATATATAGATCAATTTGGTATCAGAGCTAGAGTTGTTTGTTGTTGTGATGGTTTAATTTATTTGTAAGTGTTTATAATGCTTACAAGGTTGAAGCTCAAGAGAGGAGAAGGAAAGCTTGTGGTTGCAAGTCCTCAAGTTAGGTTAAGGACAAGGAAAGAAAATTAGCCACAATCTTCGCCACAAATTTCACCTCAAGTTGTACTTGAAGCTTCAGAAAGCATGTCACATGTGGGAGAGCCTAAAAATATGTCAAAAGATGAAAAGGCTTTCAGAAAAAGCATTCTTTGATATGACAGAAATGGTGAAAGTTCTCTATGAAGAGAGAAACACAAGGTTGCAAGGTGAGAGCTCCAATCCTCCAAAGAGAGATAAATCTTCAAAAAGAGATGGAGGAGATGGAGACAAAACTCCAAAAGGTAATGGAGGGATTGGTGATAAAACACCTTTGACACCACCATTCTCTTCACCTCCATCCTGACCACCATCTTCACCATCATCTTCTTCCATAACAAGCCCTTCACAAACACCTCCACATTCTCCAAAAGTTCATGGTAAAACACCATTTCTAAAAATTGACATAAAGTTTTATTTGCCTATGTATGATGGAGAGGTAAATGTTGAGAGATTAGAAAATTGGTTTCGTTAACTTGAAGTGTAATGCAAGATACAAATGATCAATGATGATGACACCAAGATTCAACTTGCTTCATTAAGATTGGAAAGTGTTGCACTTATTTGGTGGGAATCCAAAACTCAAGAGGACAGAACAAACATGGTGAGGTCTTAGCCTATTGGAATGATTTTTTTGCTGCCTCAAGAAAACAATTTTATCCATTAGCATGCATGCAAAAATCTATAATGGATTGAAAAAACTTTAGGCAAGGAAAGAGACAAATTGTGCAAAGCTATACTCAATAATTTAGGAGAAAAGCACTAACATTGGGTATAGATTTGACATCTCAAGAAACTTTGTTGAAATATATTGGAGGTTTTCATAGTTACATAAGACATACTATTATCATGTTTAACCCTACAATTTTAGATGAATTTTGTGTTCAGGCCACACACCTAGAGGCAAGAGGGAAGCATGCTTCATATGAAACATATGAGAATACCTTTGAGTCTAGAGAAAAACAAAAAGGGTAAGTTCAAGGGAAAAGGAAAGAAGAATGCGTTCATCAAGTTTGAGAAATATAAACTCACATGTAAACATTGTTCCAAAGATGGAGATGACGAAGATAATTGTTTGAAACTTCATCTAGAAATGAGACCCAAGAAGTTGAAAAACAAGGAGAAGGAGAAGACAACTGAAAAAATACAACATGATTTAGGTTCTAATTCTAGAGATGAAACAAATATCAAAGCGATGGGTTTGAAAGTTAATAACATCGAAAGTACTAGTTCTTCAAGTTGTATCAATGATACTCAAGATGAAGAAACAAGGATTGATCTTTTCCATATTAGAGTTGTTTCAAAGCATACTAAGATAGACACATTGTTTGTTAGTGGTTCACAAGCAAATATTATTTCAGAAGAAATTGTCAAGAAGATAAATTTAGAGACCATTCCACATCCTAGATCCTATCCTTTAGGTTAGGTATGTGAAAACAAAAAATTTCAGGTTACAAGGAGGTGCAACCTTAGATTTGCAATCACTGCAAACTTTCTTGATGAAGTTGAACTTGATTTAATTTCGCTTGATATTTGTGTTATAGTTTTGGGTAGCCCATATATTCATTATAGGAGAGAAATATTTCATCGCCAGGAGAATGAGTATCACTTGTTCAAGAATTGGATTGAGTATAATGTTGTCTTTGAAATTGTATGGTGCACGACGATTACATTTGGTCAAGAGTCGATCCAAGCATAAGGCAAGATATGTTAAACATCATCATGTCGACAGTGTTCAAGGTGAGAATAATTTGAAGTTGTTTAAGTTTCCTTTTATTGATGACCAAGGAGGGATTGTGTTTATTCCTTCAAGGGAGGTTTGTTTTTCTGCATATTCTAGTAAATTGCAGCAAGATAGTATCTATGACAACAAGACAAGGTTACCAAAATCAGGGAAAATTATGTGTTTTCATGAAAATCTCAAAATGTCGCATTCAAGTAAATTTTAATGGATTGAGATTGAAGGGTGAGGGAGTTGTACCCTCATCTATTTGTTGATGGATAAAGATATTTTGGAGGTCCAAGAGCTTCCAGTGGGGAGGAATGATCCGGTGGATAATCCGGAAAGCATCTTGAAAAATGATCACCACAGAAGTTTAAAAGCCAAAATCCGGTGGATCAATTTTACACTCAAAATTCAAAGTTGTAAGAATGGTTATAAACCAGTGCGCTTGTGTATATCTCATCATTCTGAATTTGACGCAACTCGTTTCGCTCAAATTAGACATCACATGCTCCCAATATCGAGTTTGGTTCATTTTTGGAAACAAAAAAAATTGTGTTTGGGTTGTACATGGTTGCACAGTCAACAGTCCGTACTACTGACTGGACCCTGACTATACAAGATGACTTGTCTCCTTCGGCCTATCACATCTTTACACTTGGCAGCAATTTATTGGTTCGATTATGGTGTTATTTTATTGGTTGGTTGATTATGAGTTGGTCCAACTAGGGAGGACCATGTGAGCCAATGAGAGGCTACCATGTGGCCTCCTGGAGGCCACTAAAATTCTGGTTAAGGGCTAGAGTGGACCCCCTAGGAATTGAACACGAGACCTTATCCAAGCCAAAAAGACCTCTAACCATCTATGCTACACATGTTTCTTAACCCTTAAGGGTCTCATGCCTATATAAGATTTATTTTTTTGGCATCGGGGGTGGGGACCGGGGTTAACCCCAAACCTCGGTCCATAGACCAAGATTAGGGGCTAACCTCAACCTCAAAATATGAAGTTTCAAAACCCACATAGCTAAAGTTTATGATACAATACATTTAGGCGGACATTTCCCACCAAACCTTTGATATAGCAATAACCAAATTTTTCGGATGCAATTGTAACAGGGTTTCATAACTATTATGTTGACGTTTTAACACAGTCAGAGCAGTCTTCACATACCACTAGTTCACCATGGAGGTTAAGTTTTGATGCCAAGTATATGCAGTGGATGTTAATGGTTTATGAAAATTTGGAACAAAGATCACATGGCGGAGTTCCACAACAATTTTCCCACAGTTTAGTGTTGGTGATGTTATCCCGACGGCTATACCAGCGGGTAAACACGTGTTTTGTGTCCCAAATGTTTTTTCCATGGTCCTGTAACCACTGACCATAACTCAAACCCAACCATTGTTCCAGCACCGAACCCAGGTCAGGTCAACAACTTGATGGGAAATGGTACAATGAGTCGAGATCAACGGTGGGAAAGATGAAACGTGGTGTTTTTTTAGTCGGACATAGGGCTTACCAGCACGATTAATTAGGCAACATTTTTCACCCTACGCAGGGAAAAATTTTCACCCCACATGGCTAACAAAGCCCAAATTTGTAGGACGAATTGCAAGAAGGTGTGATTTGTAGGACATATAGTGCAAAATCTTGGGGAGAGCATAACTCATTATGTTTTGATCCTTTTTAGGAGCATAAAGAGGCTAGACAGAGGTTTTTGATTGTTTTGGAGCCATTGGAGACATTTTTGAAGCTATTTGAGCAATATAACTTGATGTAAACACCATTTTATGAGAATAATGAAAGATGCCCAACAATTGGAAGTTGGACTAAGAGATGTCACTACAAGGAAAAGACCCTCTAGTGGATGTTTTTGAGGAACCACAAAGAAAAATACTCCACACATCAGTTTCTAGCAGAGGTTGCTAGAGGAGGTTGGCGGGCGGAGGGTTTTGCGGATGTTTTCCTATTGGTGCTCTTATCGTTAAAACTCGCCCCAGTGTTCTCAAAAAAAGAAAGCACTGGTGCGGACAAAATCATTGGCACACCGGACACCGTGCACTCCGTACACACCCACCCGATGAGTCATAATATAATAGAGCACCGGTGCCTCACAACTCGTCCGCACCAGTGCATTATAAAACACAACGCCAACACCAAAACCACCCGGTGCAGTAGACAGAAACCGCACCGATGCATCATAAAAAACGCGCCAAAACACAAACTGACCAGTGCATTTGTAACAAACAGTACCGGTGTGCATATAAACAACAATAGGTAAAGGGTTAAATTAAAAAAATATTTACAACAAAAAACCCGGATTTTTCAGTTTTCTGGTGCTCCTGATCTATCAATTATCGGTGCGCACGATACCATAGAACGTACTGGTGCGCACCGAACATTGGCACACCGGACAATGTGCGTGAAGTACACACACCGCCGGGCTGTCCAATTATTGTAATGCACTAGGGTGTCAATACTCTTCCGCGCTGGTGCATCATAAAACATCGCACCAAAATAGAAACGAGCCGATGCGTTCTTCTCTAAGAGCACCGGTGCACCTGAAACCACATGCACTGGAATAGCGTTATATATATATATATATATATATATACAATTAAGGCCAAAAAACCGGTGCTTTGCGACTATTATGCACCAGTGCTTTACCATTATGCCACCCCGGTGCATCATCAAATTTTCGTGCCGAAACTGAAACATCCCGGTGCGCAGTTAGGGAAACGCCCTGGCGCATTATAAACAACGTGACAAAATTGATACCGCCTGATGCGGTTTTATTTAACCGCATCGGTGCGCTTATAAAACACCGCGCACCGAAACAGGGTTAATTAAAAAAAAATTATGACCAAAAAACTTCATTATTCATTTTCCTCAGTGCTCCAGAGCTCTTAAGCTCCGGTGCTATTTCCTTATTTCTGAGCCTCCCTAACATCGGTGCTCTCATTGCACCCATTGCACGCACTGCTGCTCTGCATTGGCCACCAATCTCCAGCTTGCATTTTGAAAAACAATGGGCAAATTTTATTTTTGAAATTTTACAGCCAATGTGCCTCCTCAACGGCGAAATGTATAGGTATTTTTCTAGTTTTTCTATAATTAAGCCTTTTAGCGGATTAGAAATTGAAATAAACTTAAAAATAACCATTAAAAAAGAAAAAAAAAATTGTCGTGCAGTGCGCTCGAGCTGTTTGACTCGCAGCGGATAGCAGTAATACCTGTAAAATTTATAGGCAGCACCGCTACCGGTGCTAATGGTAACCACATCGTTTCCGGGGCAGTGCGAGAAGGCGCCCCGAATAATTTTAAACTAAAAAATAAAAAGAAAAAAGGCAGTGCGCTCATTTATCCAGGCGCATCGTTGACCTTGGCAATCACAGTGCGGTGCGTTCATTTACCCAGGCGCACCGTTGACCCTAGCAATCATAGTGCAATGTGTTGACTTCATTTTCCACCCCAGTTTATGTCAGCGCACCGCATTTTGCATTCCGAGAGGGTCAACGGTGTGACCGGGTAAAAGACTGCACCATCAACTATGTCATTGTCATGAAGTCAGTGCGCTGACATGACTATATGCATTGGGGCATATATTTCAGTCAGTGCACCGCTATTCTGAATTATATACAATCCACGGTGCTTGAAAAATAGAAATTTTCACTGAATCTGGTGTGGTCTGTTTCATTAGGGGCCCCGGGGACGGTGCACTAAAATATTAGGACACACTGGCACCGGTGCGTGACTGATTTTATGGAGCACCGACTTGTATGTTTGTTTTTTTTTCAAAAAAAATTATATAGGTATCTTTATAAATACATTTCTGTTTTAATAAAAATATTATTTAATATGGCAATGATTCAGAGAGAACAGGAGCAATAGCAACAACAACAAGTAGAACAATATGACATGATTCGCCAATGGGAGGCGAGAGAGAGGGAGAGAGATGGATGCCCTCGCCCTATTACTGCAGATACCCACGAGATCCTTATGCAGGTAGGCCTCCTCAAGTTCTATGAGGAAGCTATTTCCGGCCTAAAGGCCCATAGTGTGCTTTTGAGACATCTTATCGGCAGGTGGAATGCCCACCGACAGGATTTTCAGGTTGGTCTTGACCAGTGCTACACAACCACTGAGGAGGACATTTATTTTATTATAGGACTATTGAGGAGAGGGGTGGATTTTCCCTCATTGCCAGACGTTCCAGGTGGTTGTGTAGCAGGGAGTCATTTAATGTACTCCTAGAGATACATTGGAGCACATGTACTGTCTCCTTCAGAGTTTCAGGTACCTGGAGGTCAGTTACGTATAGGTGCTTTTGGTAGATAGGACGTGCAGTGCCTCTCTATTATCGCTTCGATCATTTCGCACAACACAAGTGATGGGTAATGCATTAGTTGCTCGCTTTTATATTACGTTGATTCTTTAGTACAACAACCACGACTTGTCAGGTGGTCTGCCATTTTTTTGCGGCAATTTTGTATGACCTTAGATAGATGTCGTGCTCATGCACAAGGGAGGGTCAACTTCCCTTTTGCTTCAGAGCTGTTTTGTTTATTTTTTGAGAGGTTTCTAGAGATGAGACCTAGTTTTGTTCGATAGCCTCGTAGGCCGATGTTCGAGGCCCGGATGCGCATGTGGGGGCAGATGATGCCGAAGAGGGGAGACACTATGTTTCCATCGAGGATATCACATGATTCGCTAGACTTACTAGCCAGTTTTGGCAGGCTGCATCCCTTCATTATGGTCCCATGTCCTTATGCTGGACTAGATTGGCGAGGGTGTCCCAACATCCTCTTCACTCCTGATGAACCGCCAGATGATAGAGGTAATATTACTGTTTTATTTATATTTATTCTAACATGTTCTTTAACTTGTTTTTATTAAATTGTGTAATGAAATTGTCTAATTATTGTTGTGTACTTGTATATATTTTTCAGACATTGGCTCTTTTGATGGCGATGAGATGTCGGATCCACCACATGATCTAGGTGTTGATCCTGATGATTACGATAAAGAGAAGGCTGATGCACCGGAGGATGAGGTCAGTGGCGCAGCAGAGAGACGTGTTGATCCTACGCCTCATGGTGCACTGGTACTGCCTTTTGTTAGGCGTGGTCGACCTGAGACCAGATACTGGATGGAGTTGAGTAGGAAACTCTGTGGATTGATTTCAGATGCGGGCATTAGGACTGCTCATTACACAGAGATACAGGGCAATGATAGACTGTTACAGATGTGGAGAGGCATGCCGCGTGACATGTATGGCCTGTTGCGGCATGTCGTAGGAGCTATGACAACTGTTACACGATTGAGGAGGATTGTCCGTAGCGATAGGCGTAGTCGAGTTGCGGCACATGATGGATAGTCCACCAGTAGTGACTCAGATGCATCTTGTGATCGTTCACCTCGCGGCACGCCTGATGATCAGCATGAGGCTCCATTGGGAGCATCTGACACTAGTCATCATGGAGATGAGGCTGGACCATCGGCCACATCTAGTCAGCAGCCTGCAGCATCCATCATGAGTACTAGTCACGATTATCATGAGCAGCCTGGACCATCGATTTTCGAGGCTACAATACTATTGACTGAGCAGGCTTCCA
Source organism: Pinus albicaulis (assembly GCA_034641835.2). Lineage (NCBI taxonomy): Eukaryota > Viridiplantae > Streptophyta > Pinopsida > Pinales > Pinaceae > Pinus > Pinus albicaulis. Next base: position 1,081,674,301 of record CM076582.1, on the reverse strand, counting down.
CTACTACTGCGCCTCATATTGATCATGTTGTACTACCACCAACGGATGCATCCATTAGTACTACCAATCATCATGATCATGAGTAGGCTAGTCGACCATCTACTGCCAAGGCTGCACCCAACTTTACTGAGCAAGCTGCATCCACTTGTACTAGTGTTATTGATGTTGTTATACTACCACCAGCGCCTGATCCATGACATTTATATTACAGTTGTATATTTTTAACATTATTCAGTTATATATATATATATATATGGTCCATGTATTTTATGTTCATGTTGCAGTTGTACTTAATTTTCATGTTGATGATCATCATGATGTGGCACATATTGTTAGTCATGTTAGATATGTTCATTTAATGTTTAGCTTGCAGATAGATGTGTATATGTGATAAGCGCATGAGTTATTTGACATTATATTGAGATGTATATTTGATGTTTGTGTTGTGATGATGTTAATATATAATGTTAATTTGATGTTAATTGAATGTGTTTATTAGTCGAATATGATGTTTGTACGATGGTTATCATGATCGTGATGATGTTTATTAATTAATTTAATATTATTAAATGACCATGGTATTTATTAAATATTATGTCGCGAATGTAATTGTAATTTAAATTTTAATTCTATGTAAAATTGTAAAATTGTATTTGTATTTGTACTAATTGTAATTTTAAGTGTAATTGTATGTAAAATATTTATTAATGTAAAATTTTAATTGTAATTGTAATATTTAATTTATTTTCAAATGATTGTAATTGTATATATGAAAAATTGTAAAATTGTAATTCTAATTCTAATTGTATGTAAATTTCACAAATTGTAATTGTAATTTTAATTGAATTGTATGTAAAATATTTGTAAAATTGTAGTTGTAATTGTATTTGTAACTGTAATTTTAATTGAATTGTCTGTAAAATATTTGTAAAATTGTAATTGTAATTGGAAATGTAATTATATGTAAAATTGTAAATGTAATTGTATGTAAAATTAAAATTGTAATTCTAATTCTAATCATAATTCATGTATGTGAAATTAATGTAAAATTGTAATTGTAATTTTAATTAATGTAATTGTATGTAAAATTTTAATTTGTAAAATTTTAATTCTATTAATATGAAAATTTTAATTGTATTAATGTGAAATGATTTTATTAAAATATTTAAATTTGTAAATTTGCAAATAATTGTAAAATAACAAATCTAGAATAATACGAATTTTTGTAACATAAAGTTTAGAAAATAATGAAAATAAATTCATGTAATTTGTAATTATCATTATTTTATTATGATCTTACATATATAAAGTCTAGAAAATAAAGAAAATAAATTCATGTACTTTATAATTATCATTATTTTATTATGATCTTACATACAACAAAAGAAAAAGAAAAAGAAAAAAACTTTAAAAAGTCCGGTGCGCTTATCATCCTAACAGGCCCTGGTGCGTCGTATTAATACAACGCACCGGTGCATCACATTTCCGCGCACCGGAAACGAATAAACACAAATAAAAAAAACGCAACTCTATTTTGTTTAAGTTAAAAAAAATGGCAATTTGAAAAATTGGCGGCAAAATATTTTCGAAAATCTAATTTGATAAAATAATTCTTTAAATACTAAACACTTTTCATTATTTCACTATTTTTGCTAAAAATTTTCAATCAGATTTTTGCAGGAGATAGACCTAGAGCAAGAGAGCACGAGGGAACTGTGGATGGCGAAATACGTTCGAACAGAGGTATTCAGACAATCGGAAACCAAAACTCTGGTGATTCAAGAACTTTATCATAGAATTTCAAACCATTTCATGATTAAATTTAATTCTTTTTTTTACTTTTTTACGCAGTTTTTTATTTTTCCCTGCAGTTTTATCCATTTTTACCCTAAACCCTTCATTTTTTTTGTTTTCGCCCATTCTTCTCCCTGTGTCTGTTATTTCAGAATTAGGGCTTTTCATTTTAGATTGACATCCAACCCACAGGATGACTTGCATAGTCAGATCCCAATCCATTCGGCCATTGCGTGAATTTTTGAAAAAATGAATTTTTCTTTATCGGTGCGCCTTGCATATGCTACCACACCGGTACTCTGTATTATTACAGTGCACCGTGCAAGTTCTGTGTCGTAAAAAATTGAAAACATTTTTTTAAATCCGTGCGCCAAATCTGAAATAGGGCACTGATGCTCTCTTTAACTAGGAAAGCATCGTACAGTGTATTACACTGTTTTTGCAGTGCGTTTATAATACCCCACGTACCGTTAGGTCTATTACACTATTTTTGCGGTGCATTTATAATACCGAACGCATTGTACGGTGTATTATATTGTTTTGCGGTGCGTTGTTAATATATCCACACACTAGCGGCGGTGCGGATTTCATGAAAGGCGCACTGGTGTCTCGAGATTTATTTTCTACCTAAAAAGTTGAGAATTTATTATAAATATATTAATGAATGATATGTTACAGGTTTCAGATTGATAAATAAATGACTGACAAGATATCAAGTAACAAAAATACTATTAACACATCAAGAAAAGCAAAAAGGGCAAGTTCTTTGTAAATTCTTTATAAAAAATATTATTTTTGAACTATATGTAACTTTAACTAATATGTATTGTTTACTGTGTATCATGCAGAGCCACAAAATGACGAAGATCGATATGATTATTTCTGATCTACGACCAGAAGAGCGTAAAAATTTAATGGAAAAATTGCAAAAAGATGAATCAGGTGAATGAAACAATACTATCGATCCAATATGAGTTTCTTTTTTTAATTATCATTAATAATATACTTAAAATTATTAGATAACATGTGTCAAACAGTCTACTAATTCACATCTGTTTAATGTTCTATAGGGACCAACAACTCAGAAAAGGAAGGTTTTTCTAAGAAAAGAAAAAAAATAGAACATGCAAATGAAAATGAATTGCTCCTTGGCTCATCTGGAGTGGTGCTGGAAGTTAACGAAAGGGGAAAAAACTTTTACCTAAGTTTGAGGGATCTAGTGGAACACATACAACAATGTGCTTCAATTGTAATATGTAATCATTGAATTTTTCGATCATTAGGTACAATAAATAAACAATTTAGCATTAAATATTAATTTTCAAGAATTTTCTTGCATAAAAGAAAAGAAAATGGAACCCATTCAGCACATAAAACAGGACGACAAGGAAGAAAATGGTTGATCTCTAAGTTTGTGAGTAATTTTTACCTCCTTATAAAACTTAACTAAATTTCATTTTTGTATTTTTTAAGTTATTTTACAAAAATCATCATCGAATGTCTTCAAACAGGTGCTAACATACAAAGAAGAACCATCAGACGAACTGATTGAAATTGGGTTAAATATGGGTTGTGAGTATATGTTGGCATATCAAAATTTAATTGTGGAATTTGTAAGCATCTATCGATCTTGTTTTAATTAGCTCCGTCTATAATTAATAGAACAAAAAACATCTTTTATATTAAATATATGATTTGTTATGGGGTATAAAACTTGTAGGAAACAAAGTATGGAATTGCGCCAACAGATAAAATTTTGAAAGATGGCATGGTACATGGTTTTGAAAGAATGTGTATAGTTTATGAGTCAATTGTTGCTATGGTACGTCATTTTTCTTTTTGATTTACATTGATGTATATTATTTAATATCGGAATTTTCATTATTCTCACCAATGTATATACACTCATTTCAGTTTATTTTTATGTTTGTAGATGGAAAGTGAAGAAAAAGAAAACAATCAGCGTCGTGAACACAACATTCCTGAAAATAACCCAAGTCATGGAAGTAGCTCTAGCAGTGAAAGCAGTTCAAGCGAAGAATGATGATCACTATGTAATTTGGATATCAAAGCAAGGCATTTTATTTTTTGAAATATGTCTGTGAAATTAGAAATTTTGTTTAATGTAATGGACATAGTGTCCCAATTGAAAGACAAAGGGATAAGAATAATTGTCCCAGTTTGTATGATAAACACTGTCTTATCTATATATATAAGACAGTGTTTATCATAAAAAATGGGACAATTATTCGTATCCCTTTATATATATATATAAGACAATGTTTATCATACAAAATGGGACAATTATTCGTATCCCTTTATCTTTCAATTGGGACACTATGTCCATTACATTAAACAAAATGTCTGATTTCACAGACATATTTCAAAAAATAAAATATGTTTTAATTTATTCTATTGCGTTCTCCATTGTCGTTCTCAAATGCACTAAAAAAAATTTAATTCATATGAATATTGTAATAAGATTATATATATGTGTCGACTTTTGATGAATAATGAATTTTAAAAAACCACAATAATTCTGGTATGATATAACAAATTAATTCAAACAACACATTCAAATGCATTAATAAAAATGTAATTAATATGAATATTTCTATAATATGTGTCGAATTTTGATGAATAATGAATTTAAAACAATCACAATAATTGGACTGTCAGAGGTGGATGTTTCTAAAAAAACAAAATGAAAACCGGTGCGTTTATGTGTCTATACGCACTGGTGCGTTTATGATTCTATGGGCACCTCACTAATACCAATTCCCGTTATAAATATCGGTGCATTTGTGTGATACTGCGCACCGGGGCGTTTATGTATCTATAAGCACCAGTGCATTTGTAGATGCCATGTGCACCGCACAAATACCGATACCAATTATAAATCTTAGTTCCTTTTTGTGATATGGAGCATCGGTGCCTCATAAAGATACATGCACCGATGCGCTCATACGACCTATGGGCACCGCTCAAAACCCAAGACCAATTAGAACGGCCCTGTGCGTTGTATCACCAACACTAGGCCCGGTGCCATTGTTTTCCTTAACGGCCCTGTGCGTTGTATCACCAACACCAGGCCCGGTGCCATTGTTTTCCTTAACGGCCCTGTGCATTGTATCACCAACACCAACACCAGGCCCGGTGCCATTGTTTTCCTTAATGGCCCGGTGCATTCTCCTTCGACCGCCCCGGTGCGCTGTCTACCGATACGCACCGGTACATTAAAACCTGATAAGAGCACCGATGAAAAAACATCCGTAATAACCTCTGGCCGCCCATTTTTTTTTAGTTGTGTTGAATTTCCGTTAAAAGCTCTGCCAAAACCTCCGTTACCAGAAACAGATGTGGTAGCATATGTTTTTTTGACAATTTTGGCCAATTTTATAACACTAAAAACCTCGTTTACAACCTCTGCTAGAGGGTCTTTTCCTTGTAGTGTGTAGCCCAAGAGGGATGAACTCCTTCGTCACTTGTTGTTTTGTGTTTACTGTTATGGTGATGTTGTCTTTCATTTTCTGCAAAAATTAAACTTTTAATGCATGTTTATGTATTTATGAATTTGACATAAGAGGATAAAAACCCCTAATTTATTCACGTGAAAAAATTGACATAATCCTCAAGCTTTCATATACATAATCAATGAGTGGGGTTGACCCACTCATCCCTTAAAAACATAGCCAAATTTTTATTCATGAGCTTACCCCTTCCTCGTTCCACCTCATCCCAATCACTAACCCCTTTGAAGTTTGAAACGTTGGATTTAAAAATCTCAAGGAAATTTATTCTTTTCATAAAAGCCTCATAGAGTATATAGTAAAAATTTCACATTAACATAGAAAGAGTAAATTATATAAAAGTTCCTTAAATCCAATTGGAAGTGTTCATTGACTCTTAGTTTGATTTTTTGTGAGATAGGGATTGAATGTTACTTCATGCTTTATAAGTTTCTCTCATTATTTTTTTATGTCGAGAGGCCAAACACCTACCATATTTGTATAATGCTTAATTTTCGATGATGAATAGAACAATTGGAAACATAGATTAATAACTGTGATATAAGAGATACAATGATCTGAAATCTCGATCAAAATTGATACTGGTTTATTAACTCTTTATAAGTGTTTTTATGTATTTAAAATCACCATTAAAAAGAGCTCAATTTAACTAACATAGGAAATTTGAAAGGAAATTGCAGCAAATAAACACTAACAACAAACCACATAAGATATTATGACACCATCACATTGATAACAGAGTTCGTCTATCTTCAAGCCTACGTCACAGGGCCAAGTCTTCAGTGGGGGGGCCTCTTTATTAAAAATTCTCAAAATGATAGCAAATCAAAATATAAGCTCCAAATCATTAAAACATTCCACAATGCCTTCATATGGCCTCAAACCCCCTATTTAGGCTCTTTTCATGCTCAAAATGGCCTCCAAATGGCCACAATAAGCCAAAAACACTCTCTTCTGCACTCAAAAGGACTTGGCACTATGAATTATTCAACAAATGAACCTTGTGGTTCAATGGTTGAGTGTGTTGGTTATATAACCCCAGGTTAGGTGTTCGATCCATAAGTTGGTCATTTTTGGAATGATTTCTGGCGGTGGTATGTATTACAAATATGGAAAATATTAAAAATTTTAAATGTTATGGTGGCAGGGTCAACGGAACCGCCACCCCACACCATACCCAATACATTTTATATTACGTTAACATTAAAGTTGTGACATGTAGGCCTTATCTATATACATGCCCGCTCCAAAAAATTTTGCCACTTTATCATATATCCAATGCTAAGGTTGGCGAGCCGCCAACCTTTTTCCCCAACTCGTCAGCATATTCACCTTAAATAGAACACCTACACTATACATAAAAAGTAGCAGTGGTGGTGTAGTGGTAAGGTGTGATATTGTATGCGGGAAGGTTCTTGCTTTGAATCTTGTTAGGTTTGTTGAAAAATTCATAATAAATTTTTGACCAACCGTGATAGGCCACATATCACCCTCTGATAGGGCCACGTGTCATCATACGGTTGGTCCAAATTCAACCAACCTGAATATGACACTTATCGAAACTTGGAGATGCAATGTGGTGGTCCGGAACCTTTAGCTATAGAGCCATGATATGGAACCATGCATTGAACCTTTGACTTTGACTAGTTGACTTTTGACTTTTTGCCCTGTTTGAACCTGAAGTTTGTCTTTGCATAAATTCTTCACACAAATTCAGATTTCACCTGTTTAAGTTGTGTTGGATTCAAAACTATGAAATATACACAATGGAGGTGGTTTGAAAATCAGTCGAAAACTTTTATTTTTGAACATTTTCCAAAATTTTGAGCATATTTTGTATCCTACGGATCACTCCTTGATCATTTCAGACCACACAAATAGGGCATTGGTTTATTAGCGATGTTGATTTAGACAAATGGACATTTTCACATTCAAAACTTGAATTAACAGTGAACAGTTTAGGAGGAAAAAACATGATGATGAAACAAACAACACTACTGGATGCATATAAAAAATATTATCTCATTGGAATAACCCTCCAGCTTTGGTCTGTGATATACGCTGCCAAAAAATGCATGTATAGGTTCACCTTTGATATCATATTTTTGGTTCCAAGAAGAATTGTTCCCATAGGTAGTACGTTTCCTAGAATGTGTCTCGAGTAATGATGAGTGCAAAAGAGAGGCTTATCTCCTTCAATAAAATCTCCAAAACTCATGGTCAGAATCAAATCAGAGGCTTAAGCTTCAACTGAACATTATTATCATACTCACATCCCACTAAAGAATAAAATACCTTCACTATGGTTATTTTGAACTCCCCACAAAGCTACGCAAAACCTTGCCATTGATATGCATCACAAAAATTAGACACTTGACTAGGTTATGGAATTAGATAGGCCTCGTAGTCCATACTTCTAGCTCTGCTACCAATACGCAAATATGCATCAAGGTAAGAGATTTAGAGTGCTCCAAATGAGTAGAACTTGGTGGAAGTAGGTCATAGAACTAACCTCAACCAAGAAGAAGGCCAGTTTCTGACTTCGTAACTCCTCTGCTTTCATGCATATGCTAAAAACCCAAAAAAAAAATCCCAATGCATGTTGTGAAGACTCAATGGATTAGAGAGTTGCTTTTAAGTGTAGATACACATTTATACAGGTGAATCAAACTATAAACCCCTAAAATTTAGGGTGAATATCTGCCATAGCCTCAAATTCTAGGAATGGTAGAGGGCGAAATAGCCCCTAACCAGTGCCATTCCTAGAAATTGAGGGCAATTGGAAGCATATTCCACATGCAAATGATATTTTCAAGGAAAATCAGGGCTTGGAATGATATTTGGAGAGGCAAAATCGTGTTTTATCGGGCTTATCTTTAATAATATTGGTGGCTAAAATATAATATTTATTTATTTTTAAATAATTTTTGGGCGAACTATAGAAAAAGGGTGTTATATAAAAAATTCACCCCTCCAAAATATAAAACCCCTTAAATTTCGCCCATGGGCTAAGAGTCACCGCTAAAATTTTATATGATGCAGGGACGCTTAGAGGAGGAATTAACTAATAATTCTAATAGAAATTAGGACTGATGGAAAAAAGAGAGGACGTGACCTATGGAGATTGAAGCTCGATAGAGGAGTTGAGCACAATGATGGGCTACTTTCAATAAAAGAATTTTGAATTGCCTAAATTCAAAGAGACTCTCTAAATTCCCCCTATAACTGTAATTGTTGCTCCAAGTCTAGTACAAGAAGTTTCTTAAAAGTGATGAGGTAACCAACATAGAGCTTTTATAGAGCAATCTCAATGAAAATTATTAATTTTATATACTTAGCTATTTTTATGTAGTATTTAAATTTCAAGTGAACAAAAGTTATTAAATTATTGTCTTGGGAATTCTCTTAAATTGTAATGTGTATAAAATTATAATGTGTATAAAATTAATATATATAATATATATTTAAAAGAAAATAAATAGCATCATTATACTTCAAACAATTTGATTTTCTTTGATGTTTATTTATTTTTAATCTAAAATAAATCCATAAAAATATGTATTTTCTCATCTAATGTTTCCTATCATAAAATTCCATTGAATAACTGATATATTTTCTTAGTTTATGTGGTAGTTTCTATTCCCCATACACATCTATTTGAAACCGTTGGTTCTTATGTTTCATGGATTCATTTTTCTAATCACTTTGGCTTATTCTTTTAATCAAAATTATTTCACATCACATTCACTTTAGTATATGGATTTAGATTTGGTGCCTCATTAAGAACTAATGACAATTGATGTGTGAGAGGAAATAAATGAAAACATATGCTTATCCTACTATCAATTCATTGAGGAAGGGTATCACAAAATGATATAGTCAGCATATTTGAAGTAATATTGTGCTTTGAGAGATGTAGTGTCATGTGACATCTATGTTAAGATTTGATGGTTTGTGTGGTTACCACCCCCAATACTAAAGTTGGATAAACCCCACAAAGAAAAATGTAAACACATAATGTTCCAGTCATTATAGATTGGGCCATCAGTTATTGAAGATAAGCTTGGTCATAACGCTTTCAAGCTAAAAACTTTAGATGGGAGGATTGACCCCTTTCCCGTAAATGGACGAGACTTGAAACATTATTTCCAATAGCACCTATGATCTACACCTCCTCTACATATTGTTTTGTGACCCTTATTTTCTCTACATTTATTTTATATGCATAAGTGGTTTGTCTATTACATAGTCATATCTTGTCGTGTCTTATTAGCAATCATTGTACATAAATAATACCCTTTTGTAAAATTCGTTTCTCAAAAGGCTTTTTGTTTCAATCAAAGAGAAGTGTGACAAGCACAATGCTTGGATTTTTGTTGTTCTCCTTCTTTTTTTGGGAATATGGCATAGTTTGGACTAAGGCCAGGTGGAAAATATGATTAGTCCAATAGGAGAACCTTGAGAGAACCTAAAAGATTCGTGCTTATGTCGGTATTTAGATTTCCCAACTTGGTGCTAACCTACTTTTATGTTAACGCTTTTCCAATCTAGTAGAGAAGGGATAACGGGAAAATCTATGCTGCCTTGAGTTTGTTGAATAGTTTTCATAGTTTTATCCAGCATCTGTGAAAATTGAAGCACTTCATTAGTCCATGGTTGCATGCATGCTTTGAGTAGTTGTTCCTTCTAACGCAGATCTTCAATCTCAGTTTGTATTATCCGACACTCCTGCAGACGAGCGAGGCATTGTGTAAGTGTTACACAACATTTTGTCACTGTCCCTGCAATATCCATCCCGCACATTGGAGGCTCATTTATGTGACCAAAGTAAAATGTCATGCCTTGCAAAGACCATCATTGCATCCTTTGCCATGAGAACAACATTTCTTCTGTTGACAATTTCCTAAACAGACTATCAGAAACATGTGTTTTTGCCTTGCCGCTGGTAGCCCGTTATGCCCTCGCACCAATGAGGAAGATTAACACTAGACCCTGCGCCAGTTGGCACTCTGTCTCAGTTAGCTACCCATGCCAATTAGGGAAAATTTTAAGGATGGAAAATTATTTTGAAGTTTAAAAAATTGGCGAATCTCACTAATCCCTAATATGAAAACTACAAAAATTTTATTGATGTATTTTTAAAATTATTCAAATTTATAATGATATTATATATTTTTTCTATATAATGTTGGTGATTTTTAAGGTAAAATAATTTTATATTGTAAAATTTGGGTGAATCACTTCTATAAAAATATGGAAATTAGCGAATCTTTTTTTTGGAAAAACCATGCAAAATTAGCCCACCTGCGAATATTAGCCCCTAAAATTTTCCATGACGCCAATCTGTTTATGGAAAGTTTAAAAAAAAATAGAGGCGAAGTTTCCATCATAACAACTTTGTGGGTGAGTCATCTAGAGTGGTTCGACTAAATAACCACAGCCTACCTCCTTTGGCCTCTTGTTTCCACCTTTTGGGGAAACCTCCCAAGAGATAAGGCCTCCCTTCCACTATTGTAGGGATCCCAACCTCCTCCTCTACCTCTATAAATATAGCCATCCTCCATTGATGATCTAGTTGAACTAAACATATTATAACAGAAACGTTGAAGATATTCCTATGCACTTTGCTGGAAAAGATAGAACGGAAGAGACCCTTGTTGAGAGAGCTTACGCTTGTGTCTTTATCCCGTCTGAATTCCCTGACATTCATCGAGATGCGCTTCGACTGAACCCCACTGAAGGAGGCTGCGACGTCAAGGCTCTAGTTGTAACTCTTTATTCTATTAATACATATGCATGACTATTTTCTGGTTCCCATCTTGCATTAATGTGTTTTATTTGATGCAATGTGCTTAACCCTCCTTGACTGGTTAGTAATTATGGGTGAGATCATTGTTTCATATGCTGCTCTTATTTGCTGATCTTCATGCATGTATCCAAGCATCGTTGCGGAAGGATCATGACCTGCCAAGACAGAGATCAAGAGGCCACCACAACAGTTTTGAAAATTGTGTTGGACTCTAGGTAGGCCAATCTACCTTGTTCTTTTCATTCATTAATTAGGAACCTACACTCTAGCTTGTCTCTTTTTTACTAGACCCACTTTAGGGCTAGAGGGATCGTCTTTGTTTGCAGAGAGGATTTACCTTCATAAAAAAATGGCGACTCCACTGGGGAGTACTTCAGAGTTGTCTGTCTCAACAAAAAGCTTTATTATCTGCGACTAGCGGGGTTGATCCTGCTGATACTAGCCTTCTCGCTTTCGATTTAGAGAATTTCGTTCCATGACTCCCGCACCAAATTGCGCTCATTATATAAGTTTTCATTAATGGTCTCGATATCCATCGAGCAGTTGTGGACGAAGGTGCATCTACGTGCATCATGTCATCTTCTTGCTGGAAAGCCATTGGTTCTCTAGCCTTGAACTCATCACCAACTACCCTTAAAGCATTTGATGTAAGGGAATCAAAACCTTTAGGTGTTCTCGCTAGTTTACCGATTACCTTGAAAGGGAAGACAATCAATGTCGAGATAGAAGTGGTTGACGCCAAGCTCAATTAAAATATTCTCCTCGGTCACAGTTGGACTCACCCCGTGCTGTTCGTTTCATCCACTCTCTTTCGTGTCCTGAAATTCCCGCACGAAGGAAAGATTGTTACTGTTGATCAATTGTCATTCTTCACTTCTTCTTCTGAAAAAAATGTTCCGTATGTGGATCAGATTCCTACTCCCTACGAGAGCATAGGGATGGGTCTCTTCAAAGATCCTGCCCTCATGGGTATTTTCCCCCTTCCTCCATCCAACACTCTTCAGATTAATATGATATCTCGGTCTGATGATCCATGGATCATCCCTTTTTCTGAACAGATCGATTCTTTTGGAGATTCGATGTTGTTAAGTCTGATTGAGATTGACTATATTGAACTTCTTATGGCTTTGAATCCTCTGCCTTCTGATCATGCTCCTTTGAGTGTGTCTCTCGACACTTATTCTCAATCGCCTTGGCTTGGCAATTCGGATTCGTCCGATCCCTTGAAAGAGATATTTCCCTCCAATGAAGCCATCATGGAAACTATGTCTCTCGAGGATTTGTCGTGGGATGATAGTCATAATCATTCCTCGTTCATGCCTAGCCTCGAGGCCATGTCTACGTGTATTTAGAGTTTTTCATCTCATGTTCCTTCTCCTCCATTTCAAATGCCTATTTTGACACATGAAGTTTTTAGAGAGGGTAACTTGAGTAAGATCACGCAAATGATGCCTATTGACATTTTCATCAAACCAGGAATTATCGAGAACATCCATCTCAGGGTCACCTGTTCTTCAGATGAAGTTCAGGTTTATACTAGCCTTTTCCACGAGTTCTGCGACGTCTTTGCATGGTCTTATGAAGAGATGCCCAACATCGATCCTACTATAGTGGTGCATGAGATTCCTATCTACCCTAGTTCAAAGCCTGTTCGTCAACGTCTTCATCCTGTGCACCCTGAAAAGGCTGCCACCATTAAGGGTGAAGTTGAAAAACTTCTCAATGCTAGTTTTATCTATCCAATTCCCTTGACAGAATGGTCTTCAACATTTTCCCTGTAGATAAGAAACAGGGTACTATTCGGGTCTGTGTCGATTATTGTGACATAAATTAGGCCTGCCCTAAGGATAATTATCCTACTCCCTTTATCGATCAAATCATTGAGGACTGTGCCGGGAGTGAGATTTTTTCCCTCATGGATGGATTTTCTGGCTACAACCAAATTAAAATTCTCCCGACTGATCAACATAAGATTTCCTTCATCTGTCCATGGGGTACTTTCGCATATAAGAAGCTCCCTTTTGGCTTAAAAAAATTTGGGGCCACATTTTAGCGAGCGATGTCGTATGCTTTTCATGATATTAAGCACATCATTCAGCCTTATCTGGATGATCTTTTGGCCCATTCAACTAACCGTAAGGCCCGTCCTAACCATCTTTGTCAGATATTTCTTCGTTGTCGACACTACAACATTTGGTTAAACCCGCATAAGTGCGTCTTTTGTGTCAATTCCAGTAGGCTCTTAGGTTTTATCGTGTCCAAAGACAGGATTCGCCTTGATCCACTCAAATTTGAGGCTATCATTAATCTCCCCTCTCCATCTTCATTACATCAGCTGCAAAGTCTGCAAGGGAAGGCTAATTTTATACAACATTTTATACCTAACTATGCCGAAGTGGCTAAAAGATTCATGCGACTACTAAAGCAGGGCGTCCCATTCCTTTGGGATGAGATTGCTCAAAAGTATTTTGATGCACTGAAGACATTGCTCGTCAACGCTCCTCTGTTATGTCCTCCAAACTATCATCATGATTTTTTCCTCTATTTAGCCGTCGCTTTCAGCACAATTGCCATGGTTTTGGTACAAGACGATGATGACAATCACGAGAATGTTATCTATTACCTCTCTCGTAACCTTCTCGATACCGAAACACATTATGCACATGTTAAGAAGTTAGTGTTAGCTGCAGTTCAAGCAATTCAATGTTTTCGACATTATATTATGTTGTGTATTATGACTGTGATTTATGAATGCAACCCCATGACCTACATATTGTCTCGACAATTGCTGGGGGGAAATAATGAAAGTGGATTGTCATCCTCTAAGAGTTCAATTTGGGGTTTACCACTACCAAGTCGAAGAAATCATTAGTCTTTGTTGATTTGGTCTGCTCCCTCCCCTCTGACTCCGCTCCGTCTGGTTCTGAAGAACGCATTCCAGATGATACACTTTTTCTGATTAGCACTCTCGATCCTTGGTACAATGATATCATTGTATATCTCCCGACTTCTACCTTTAGATCTGAGTTGACAAAGGATGCTCGCCGATGCATCTGTCATCAATTGTAACCTTATCGTATAGTCGGAGATACACTCTACCATATTGGAGTCGATTATATTCTTTGTCAGTGTTTGACCCTCGAGCAGGCTGAGAAAGCTCTGAATGATTGCCATAGTGGCGCCTCTGGTGGTCACATATCTAGTTATGCCACTACTCAGAAGATTCTTTGTGTTGGATATTTCTGGCCCTCTATCTTCAAGGAATGCATTGTTGTAGTTCGTAAGTGTCACGTTTGCCAAATCTATCAGCGCAAGATGTGTATGACACCTGCACATCTCCACCCTGTCATTATCGTTGGACCCTCTGCGAAGTGGGAAATCGATTTTATGACATGTAACCCTCACTCGGCCGGGGGGCATGCTTATATTATCGTAGTCGTTGACTACTTCACCAAATGGGCCGAAGCAATGCCTACACTTGCGGATGATGGTAAGACAAAAACTCAATTCATATTCAATACATCATTTCTAGGTTTGGCATCCCTCAAGCCATCGTTACCGATCATGGTTCCCATTTTCGGCATTATATGGTGGCGGAGCTGATTTCTAAGTTGGGTCTGCGTCACGACAGCTCAACGTCGTACTATCCTCAGGCCAATGGCCAGGTTGAAGCTTGAATAAAGTTCTAGTCACTATGATTCAATGTAATATTTGGATCCACAAATCCAATTGTCATATCATGTTATTTCAGATCTTTGGGCATACCGAACCTCAGTTAAAGATGCGATCGGATTCACTCCTTTTCAGCTTGTTTACGATCTGGAAGCTACCCTTCCGATTGAGTGTGAAATAACTTCACCCAAATTGGCTGTTGAATTACTACCCAACACTTCACTTGAAGAAGAGTGTCTTCTCTACTTAGAAAGGCTGGATGAAGCTTTCCGCTTTGCTGCTTTGGTCATCGAGGCACAGAAAAAGCAGGTCAAAGCCCATTTTGACCAGTTAGTTTCCCCTTGCTCTTTTATAGAAGGAGACCTCATCCTCCTGTATGATCAAGCTCGTGATAAGCTGGGGATAGGAAAATTTCAACCCACGTGGCATGGGCCTTACATCGTTAAATGCATTTTGAAGAATGGGGCCTATGATCTCATTGATTACGAAGGTCATCCTTTAGATTAGCCCAGAAATGGGTTGTATCTCAAAAAATATTATGCATGAGTCATTCGTGCATGTTTTTTGTACATAGGTGTTCTTTTCATTTTTGTACATTTTTTCGCTTGGTGTGTTTTGTGAGAATTTTCCTACTTATTGGGTCATTGCTTATTGTGTAGATGTCTATTACCCCTTATGTCGGTTTCACGGATGGTGCTTCCCACAGTACCTAGAACTTGTCTTCGGTAGCCTGGGCAGTTTATGATCTTGCCAGTGAATTGATAGATCTACAAGGTATTTGTCTAGGACGAACTACAAACAATGTCACTGAATATAGTGTTGTCATTGAACTGTTAATCGAGGTGATTACCCTCGGCATTAGTGCATTGGTTGTAAATATAGACTCACAGCTTGTTGTTCTTCAACTTAATGGGCATTATTCAGTTAGAAACCCTCACATTTTAAGATTGTATTTATGTGTTCATTTGTTGGAAATACATTTTGATTATATCACACATCAACATATTCCTAGACAAATGAATGCATTAACTGATACAGTGGCTAACATTGTATTAGACAGACATTTGTGTAATCTGTAAAATCATCATCACATGAGAGGCTCATATCAAACAAGAAAATAGATGTATATGTATATATCGAATGTTTGCATCAGTGTGCACCATAAGTTTAATTAAAATGTGTGTTTCTGTTACATCCTGAGACATCACGTCTCCCAAAAATATGCAGAAATAAAGCCTAGGTGTCTAATCGGCATGATGATCATGATAACATGTCACTACTCGGAAAAGTTGCCTCAGCAAGCGGTGAACTCAATTTGAAACCCCTACAGTATGTCTCCGATACGCACAAGGAACATCGTCGAATCGCGCATAGTCTGGGACCCCACAGGTAATTCCCTCCAAGTTGTGCACGATCTCCTCCTCCTCACCATGAGGGGAAACATCAAAATCATGAGGGATTCAACTCGCTATTAGAGACATCCCTGCAAGTCTCTCTGGGCCTACATCTGCAAATGCATGGATAAAATGTCAGCACATACATACCAAAAAATCTTAATACTCATGAAAATTAAAAAATGAGTCCTCCCAAGTGCTTCATCCCAATCCTCTCCTTCTGGGAGTAGGAGGTTTGGATCACGAGTGAAATATGTGCTAGAGTAGGGCCAATCCTCCACGACAATCAACTATCAGCGAAGCCAATAAAAAAACTCCGGTCTCCAGGACATCTACTGACCGCCCCCTGATCTTGGCATCAGAGCTGCATAGAGGGCCATCCATGGTTCAAGTGCTGGTGGTGTCGGGACTATTACCTATTTACGCCGAAATATTAGTAGTCGTTCCAGGAAGAACGATACCAGGATAGACCCATAACCAAATTGCTTCAATTTGGTCTTCTTGCACTTTGTTAGTTGACGTTTCATATTGATTTTCACTGCCTCTACCTAGTTGTAGATGGTCAGTGTCAAGCAATCTACAGCAATAAGTAGCTATGTTTTTGTTACTTCGAGCGGTGTTGGTTTTCCCACAACTCGTGTGATCATGTGTAGCACTACCTTCAGTGCTAGATCCGGGATAGTCTGGATATCCACCTTCTCTCTTTTTTATTCTTTCCGTGCCCTTGGACATACCCTATCAATTACCATGCCCATGCTCTCCATGGTGGGCTGGGTGCCGGTTAAGATTGGTTCTACCCCCCTCCGCGATAGTCCTGTTATGAAATAGACATCTGAGACATCAATCTCGAGCTCCTGATCTCGAGGAATGAATTTTTCCTGATCCTCATCCCAGATACTGGTCAAGTATTGTAGCAGCTCCAGTTGAGCTTTGAGACACGGTGTCATGAAGAAATTTTTTAGTCCACAGTCTCTGAGAGCTTCCATGCATCTCTCATTTCCCATGGCAAGCTCATCCTCTTCACTCTGTTCCCGATCCTTCCACTCGATCACCATTTTTCCACTCTACACCTGCAAACATGTTCATATGGAAAATATTAGCTGAATTTAAAGCTAAGATTTGTGAAATTTAGCCCCATAAAACTTGCATTATGAGTTTTAAAAACTTTGTGCGGTTGGCGCGACTGTTTGGGAAACAGTCACGCCAATGGGCGCACCCTAGTTTAGAAAATCAGGCAATTGGCACGAGTCCGTGCCCAAAACTTGTGTCAACTGTCGTGCCCTAATTTTCACAATTTCCCCCTCAGAAATCAAAACTGAAGGTTACAGTTAATAAAAGAGGACTTAAAATGTGGGGAAGGATGTCAAATCTTACCTGGGACTAACAAATTCAAGATTGGTCTGCCAGATTACCTGCTATCGTCTCCGCAAAATCGCAATGTAAAATGGGTAACTATTGCTCCACAAGAGGTAAAAGTGAAAATTGAATGTTTTTTACTATTTTTAGCATTTTATAACTTTTAAAATCCCTAATTAGGTTTTAAGTTACATTTTTCGATTATTTCATTAAGTTATTTCAAGAAATGGGTTTTACGTTCGTTTCTTATGCAGCGACACGTTTTTAATGAGATAGCGATGAAGTAACGAGTTGTATTTTATACTTTTTCAGACTCGGTAAAAAAACAAAAAAATCATTACTGGAGTCATCTTTCAGCTCTTTTCTAACTCTCTAAAATTGAAAATATTTTGAGACTCTTGTCATTTTGAACTCGTTAAATGGCTGTGAAACGATATCTACCTAGTGTATGTTTACCCCTTTTTCGGGCTGGGAAATATTATTTACGGAAAAGGAATACCTTAGCCTATTGTGACTAAGAGGTTCTTTCAGATATTGCTTTCCACCTTTTCGGATTTGAGAAAATATTTAAGAAAAGGGACATGCTGGACTTTTCTTTTCTGCTTCTTTTCAAACTTTCTAAACATGAAAAGACGCCAAGTTCTCCCTTTGTCAGACTCATTAAACCCTGATGACATTGGAAATCATCACCATGACGTTACTCGAGTTTCTACTTCCTAGGGCTCGTAAAAATGTACTAGGTTGGATTTTTCTAAAGGAAAAACTTACATTGCAAGAATATGCTATCCCCTTCAAGCTTGTTTTAAAAAATAATTGGGGTACTCGCCAGAAATGGTGGGGGAAAATGGAACTAGTTTTTAGTTATGTTGGCAGTATGTCACTCTTGAACATGACACTCGTCTGCATTTGTGTTGGGTTGGGGACATCTCATTTCGTCATTTTTTCCTTCGTGGGTTTAGGTAATATGTTTTGACCTCTCATCTGCTCTTTGCCACGTCATCATGACCTCAGATCCCTTGATGTCAAATACTGCCAAATCCAGAGTCGTGTCGTTGATATGTTCAAGAGAATTTTTTCCTCTGCAGTTTTCAACCTCCCTCTGATTCTCTATTGGTCCTGATTCACTATCATCATGTTCCTCTGTCTTGTGTCGATGATGTGGGAAACATTATGGCCCTCCTTCGACCGGGTCACTTCCTGTTGAATTCAGCTCACTATCCAGGAAGTTGATCTAGAGACTCCCTATCAGTACCTTGGAGCTTGCATGCCTCAATGGCAGGTTCTTCATATTCGACGATAGGTCCACATCATTGTCATTATTGGTGGTTTCTCTTGCGCATGTTAACAGCTTTCATCATTGGCTAGTAATCAGGTGATTTTATTGCATGTTCGACTTCAACTCACATATTCACATGCTTGAATTTGTACTTGTTCGGGTCAAGATGGAGCATAAGACTCTGGGTTTTGCCTGATAAGATCCAGGCTGCGAGATATTGTACTTTATCATAACTTATTACATGACTATTTTGATTGGATGGTTGCGACCATACCTGAGTCTAGATCCTTACTGCGAGATGGCTACACCCATACCTCGAATCTCAGTTTGTATGTGATCTATTATGGATGGTTGCGCCCATACCACATATTCATGTATCAGAGATATTAGTTGTATTTGTAATTTCAGGTCTACCGACGGTGGTGTTTAGTTCGAATGCGTTCTCTTAAAGCATTTCACCCCTTCCTCTCTCTCAGACCTCATGCTTTAGGGGGCATATGTTACAAAACATTTTCTCACTGTCCCTGCAATCCCCATCCCGCACATTGGAGGCTCATTCCTGTGACCAAAATAAAGTGTCATGCCTTGTAAAAACCATCATTGCATCCCTTTCCATGAGGACAACATTCCTTCCATTAACAATTTCCTAAACAGACAATCAGAAACATGTGTTTTTGCCTTGGCGCTGGTAGCCCGTTATGCCCTCGTGCTAATGAGGAAGATTAACACTAGACCCCGCGCTAGATGGCGCTCTGTCTCAGTTAGCTGCCCATGCCAAAATGTTTATGGAAGGTTTTTAAAAAAAATTAGGCGTAGTTTCCATCATAACAACTTCATGGGTGAGTCATCTGGAGTGGTTTTCCTAAATAACCACGGCCTTCCTCCTTTGGCCTCTTGTTTCCACCTTTTGGGGAAACCTCCCAAGAGATAAGGCCTCCCTTCCACTATTGTAGGGATCCCAACCTCCTCCTCTCCCTCTATAAATATAGCCATCCTCCATTGATGAGCTAGCTGAACTGAACATATTATAGCAGAAACGTTGAAGAGATTCCTATGCACTTTGCTGGAAAAGATAGAACGGAAGAGACCCTTATTGAGAGAGCTTAGGCTTGTGTCTTTATCCCGTACGAATTACCTGAAATTCATCGAGATGCGCTTAGATTGAATCCTGCTGAAGGAGGCTACGACATCAAGGCTCCGGTTGTAACTCTTTCTTCTATTAATACATATGCATGACTATTGTTTGGTTCCCATCTTGCGTTAATGTGTTTTATTTGATGCAATATGCTTAAACCCTCCTTGACTAGTTAGTAATTATGGGTGAGATAATTGTTTTGCATGTTGCTCTTGTTTGTTGATCTTCATGCAGGTATCCAAGAATTATTGCGGAATGATCATGACTTGCCAAGACAGAGATCAAGAGGCCACCACAACAGCTTCGACAAAAACGTTGGACTCCAAGTAGGCCAATCTACCTCGTTCTTTTCATTCATTAATTACGAACCTACACTCTAGCTTGTATCTTTGTTACTATACCCACTCTAGGGCTAGAGGGATCATCTCTATCTACAGAAAGGATTTACCTTCATAACAATAAGAACCA
Source organism: Pinus albicaulis (assembly GCA_034641835.2). Classification (NCBI taxonomy): domain Eukaryota; kingdom Viridiplantae; phylum Streptophyta; class Pinopsida; order Pinales; family Pinaceae; genus Pinus; species Pinus albicaulis. The sequence continues at coordinate 1,081,653,867 of CM076582.1, read as the reverse complement.
ATGTTGGCACCACTTTCTTGATTTCTTCAAACTATTGCTCCTTCTGATGGAGTGTGTCGCGCAACTGCTGAACGATTGGATCATTTTGGACTAATTTCCACACACTCATAGCTTCGTCTAAGAGGTTGTCACACTGAGTGACTACAACACAATACTATCATGGGCTTTCTTGACTTCAACTACTCGTTGCGCATGAACCTCTGGTGGAGTCTCGGGCTGCAACTTGGTTTGTAGATCTGCAATTTGTTGTTCATACTCGGTTCTGATTGTTTGTACCTCAGTGCGTGATGCTTTCAACACGACAACAAATCCTTCTAATTTATCCTCGGGCGCAGCTGTGGCCAGGACAGTTGGAATATCTCAGCAAAATTGGTGGATATTTGCCTCCAACACAGCGCGTTGGGCTTCGACAGCACAACATACGGCTTATGATTTTTGCGTTTGTTGGTGTTCTTGCTCGACGTGCTGCTTGGCTTCCATGGTATGAGTGTGCGTGATAGCCTCTTTGTATTGAAGCTCATACGCGATCATTGAGTGCATTAAGTGTAACTTCCCTACAGGTAACATAGAAAGATTAATATTGAGATCACCTGATCCTAAGAATTGGACAAGTTGGCTGGCATCCACCTGAATCGTTGGCGCGGGGATTTGAACAAGGAATGTGTCCCCATAGGCTGGTAAAGCAATTTCTAATGGTTCGTGACTTGCGTGTTGGTTTGGCCCACCTGAGCAACACTCGCTTGAATCTGGCTCGCCTGTACCTTCATCTCCTATAGTCCAACTTGAAAAGGCTCCAGTGCAGACTTGTAGTGCACCTCCATGTCGGTCCAGTGATCCGCGGTTACAGACGTGATAATGCTGGCTATTTCATGTAGGTCATCTTCTGTTAGTGTCAGAACCTCCTGCCCGGCCTCTTTGGAACCCTTCCTCTTCTTTCTCGATCCCCCAACGACTTGAGAACTACGCTTGGTTCCCTTAGAGGTCTCTGCTCATGTTGTATCCTTTGGTGCAAACCCATTCTTTTCCAGTTGGGTTTCTATTTCAATGCCTATGGTTTCACCAGTGGTCTTTGGTGTTGCTTCCTTCTCGGTCACCTTATTTGTCACTTTCTTTGTCACTTTCTCTATTGGTTTCGATGTCTCGCTGCTACGCATGCTTTGTGTAGTTGAATTATCTCCATCACGGTTTCATTTCCTATGAAAATTCTTGTGATTTGTCTTTGGCTAAGGGGAAATTTATATCCTACAATGATTGGTCTATGAGAGTTGCACTAAAAGAAAGTCCTCTCTCCAAGGGCATTGAAATTTAGTGCATGCACCTGGTGTCGAATATCTATGAGAGGAGCAATACAATAATGACCAAGGAGGTGGCCCTTGGGATATTAGAATAAGATACGATGGAAGCTCGAGTAGGAGCATTCTCAACTTACATAATTTCAAATCCTGGTGGGTTGGCCATTGCTCGGTAATTCTTTCTATGTCCAAATTCTACTGCTTCTTCAACTCTTTCAATTTGATATATTTTGCATGGCGAATTCTAGTTCATTGTCTACAAATTGTCTTGGTTGCGTTCCCTAGTATTGGTGTTTGTAGTTTCTTATGGTTGTTGTACCTTTCATGGAATCCCTCCATTTATGTTGAACTGGTGTTTCATCTTGCTATATTTATTTCCAAACCCCTATGGCACCTTAGTCTTTAGTAGGCATACCTTGTACTATGTATTTTGTCTTAAAATATTCTCAGTTTCTTTTCCCTATAGGGGTCATCCTCACTCTTGACTATTATGTCCTAGAAAACCATGGCTCACCATAGGATACGTGGTTTTCGGGGGTTTGGAGGTAGAGGTCCTCAAGGCCAACCACGTGCTCAATCTCAAACTCAAAATTTTGTCATTTTTTTCCACTCCTCCCTTCCAGAAATCCAAGAGGAAATATGACAAATGGAATCCCTTATCACGAATGACTGCCAAGCTTACTTTGATTATGAAATCCAAATTGAGGTAGCTAATTGGGCTCCTAAACTTGGGGATACCAAGGGAAGATAGAGCCAATATATTAACTCCAATACCCTCCACTAGCAAATGAAGACACTCCTGGGTAGGGTCGTGAAGGAAAAGCATGAGGATTGCAATCACGTCCTCGCCTTTCTTAATGAAATTCAACAAGTTCAACACCACCAATGTTCTTATCTCGTTAGTATGGATTCTTGGTTAGCACGCATTGAAGTACATCTCTGTTATGGCTTGAAACCTCTATCCCCAAAAGGCACAAATGTCAAGGATCTGACCCCATTCACTTCATCAAATACTTGATGTCTCTTTCAACCTCTTAGCTTATGTCATTTACTTTCAGTGGACATGTATTTAGTAGTTTCGGTTGTTTACATTTTGATAGAGCTAGAGTAATTATCCTTTATCAGCAATATTAGTTTCCCTTGTGGTAGACTGCGTCAGGACTCGGCTTAAACAATATTATTTGGTTTTATATGAGGCCATTTTGAGGCAATTAATTTTAGATCAACAAAAAAAATAAAAAAAAATCTCCTGAAATATTTTTAATCTTTACAAAAATAAGTTGATTTTAGTATTCCTATTCACTTTTGTTAAAATATTTTTAAGTTAAGTATTTTATACGAATTTATTCCCTTCAATGTACATGTTTCCTTTTCTTGTATGTCTAATAACATGTATGTCAAGGTGGAATCCTCACATTTCCAATAGCTTAAAAAAATCCATGGATTTTTGCCTAAAAATGATAAACTAAATAGTGCCAAATATATGCTTGAACATGTGTAAATGAACTAGTCTTAGATGTGATTTTTATTGGACGAGAAAGTATTTGCATGTTGGTCAATATATTAAGGTTGTTCTACCCATGTAAAAATCAAATATGTAGAAGAATTAGACAAACTTGGGGATTGTCCTTAAACAGGGTTTTGTAATAGAATATGGTTGATTTTTTAACCAATTAATTGAGAAATGAAAAAGTATGTGGAGCTTAATACTAAAGTAGGTGGAAAAGAATATCACATTAAATATTCATCACCATATCACATATGATTGTAACTACTACAATTACTAACAAAAGAATAAAAAGTTTGAATACTAGATAAGAAAGAGAACTTATCATTCAAAACACTTTCATATGAGGTTGACCACCCTAAATTTCATTTGGATCATACAAATTTAATTACGAAGATGATTGTTCCTAGCTTGCGTTGGTTTCTAATGTCTCCTAATAATCCATGGTCTTCATTGATGTCTCCTGAATAGAAACTTTATATTGTCACTACTAGCATTTTCGGATGCATGTCATAAGACATTCATCTACATTATCCATAGTTTTCTTCTACTAAAAGGATGAATGCTAAAATTTTCAAGAATATTGTTCCTCCATTTGCTATTGTCTATGATGTGGGGTCTTAGGGGTTATTCATGTTTGATATTTTTTCTTTTGTGTATCATAGTGCACTAATGAAACCCAAAGTAGTAGAAGCACCACTACTCAAAGAAATACCTCTGATTAGAGACTTGAAATCAAAATTGGAATCCGTGCAATGCATCATATAGACATAAATAGTGTTTGTGTGATCTTGACTAAGTTTTAGTTTACTACCATAACATTAGTGCAGATTAAAAGGAAAGGTTCATGTAACATATACTACATTGTAACATTTCATGCCAGAACCAAGACCCCCTAAACTTCTTTAGAAATGGTCATAACTTGTGATCTCTATGTTCTGCTTAATAGATGGTAATGATCATTCATTGCATATTTTTTTAGGTTGAGAGACACAAACATTTAAGTTATTGTTTTATTCATAACTCCCAGGCAAATGCAAGACATGCATTACTACCAAATGCATCTTATAAACTTGATTCATAGGATAGTTCAAATTTCATCATAGATTTGAAATTAAAGTTAATTCTCTACTATTTGTCTTTAATGTATCATTTAATCTAGTAAGCTAATGTGCCAACAATTGGTTACATCTATGTGGAGTAATGGAACCCACACTACAAATTTGACGAGCCTTTATTTAATGCAACACATCATGCTAGTGAACTTATATCTCTAGACAAACTAATGATTGTATTTAACTTATATATGTCCAAGAGAACTAGTTACCATAGTTGGAAATTGAGATCCACATCCTATTCCAATTTTTCAAAGATACCTTTGTGGACAAGATTGTGGTGAAGAGCTTTGTGATTGAAGTGATTTTTTCTTTTCTTTTTTTGGATTTGGTTATTAAATGAGCTAATTTTTCATCTTGTGCTTAAGATTATGATGTTAGGGATCATGATTGTGATTTTCACAAATGAACTGAAGATGTAGATGCGTATCTATCAATGGACTAGAAGTAAGACTAACAATGGGAGCAAACCCTATAGGGTTAGCACTTATAGTAATTGAAACTCTAAAACCAATTTAATGCATTGAAGTAAAGTACTAGTAGTATCAATAACATCATAACTAGTTATTGAAATGGTTGTAAAAATAAAATTGACATAGCGATATCATTAGTAATAACAATCTCAGTGGAAATTATCTTTTTTTAAAACAAAAATGAGTAGATTTTGTGTTAAAATTTGCACCTAGACGCAACAGTTACTTGAGAAGTGGGGTACATGAGTTCTCTTGAGATTTGATCCTCCAGAGAGGAATTTACTACGAAGAAGAGTTTACAAAACTGGCCAAGAAGAAAACACATTTACAATGAGAATACATTAGAAAAATGAGTGGGATTATTCCTCCACACGCATGTTGAGGTCTAGTAGAGATTTGTTGGTATGCCTACTAGAGGCCTTTAATTTCGAATTGTGGCCTTTCGTGATAGAGAGTTGAGCTTGCAGGGTATTGATCCAGTAACGAAGGGAATCCACTTCATCTTTGTGACGTGCCAATTTGATTTTAATATCATATATTTCCTCCATAAGATTGATGATTGTTCACATCTTTTCTTGCAACTTCAATTTAGTATCCGTAATATCCAACTGCAGGGTCTTGGTATATTCAGTGCAGTTCAAACACCAATATTATCCCCCTACTCCCGTGCTTTTCTTGCTGTGAGCCTTCATTGCAACCCAAAGGAGAATAGGCGTCCAATAAACTATGAACACTATGTGACAAAACCACTTAAGAACAAGAGGAGGGAAAACTAGGAGTGACTCTGGGGAAACAGTGACACAAAATACGGATGGAGCACCTAGTATTCGTGTAACATGGATGAAAGAAAAGAACACTCTCTAACTGCAAAGGGATGAATACCAACTAAGGCATGCAGGGCCACAAGGGTGTTTAGTGTTGAATGCGAAGTTGGCTCATAGGACTCCAAACACTCGAAAAGAATGCACATGAAGGAATAGATCAGCTATCGAAACCTAGAGAGAAAATGCAAATTGTAGGGAGAGACATAGGGACAATCAAAGGGGGATTAACTCACAATTCTAAATACAAACTAGGCTTGATGAAAAAAAGGGAAAAGGCTACCTGCAAAAAATGAAACTCGATAGAAGAGTTTGAGCGGTGACAAGCTGCATTCGTCACATTTTGAATGATCTCTCTAAATTCCCCCTATTACTCAAATTGCTCTAAGTCCAACGCAATGAGCTTCTGAAAAGAGATGATATGACCAACACATAGCTTTTACAAAGCTTGTCGTAAAACACTAGGCAATGGCTGACTTATGTCATTACGCTTTGACAGGTCATTTGCTTAAAGCCTCTGACATGTTTGATTAATAATGGAGAGAACGTGGCACGAAGATCGCTGCTCGCCATCGGTTCCCTTATCCTTCTGGTTACCATGAAGGAGGCTTCCCATGTGCGTTCACGCTGCCACTCCATTGCTTTGTGTTTTTGTTGTTTCAGATCATGAGAGGAAGCATCATATAAGAGTCTATCAAAGACAACCAAATATATAATCAGTGGGGCTTGTATGAAAGCGCAATATTCAACACCATATAATAATCAGTCGCCGACATTGACCCCCTTACATGCCTCGTTACTCCTGCTTTTCTGCGCTTCATCAAAGACATAGTTGACATTTCACGCCATTACTTTGTGTTTTGTTGTTGCAGAGCATGACAGGAAGCATATATAAAAGACAATCAAAGTATGCGAGACGCGACCATTATGCATCGCACGACCTCCGGGTGAATGCTTCTGTCTGCCATCATTTGAGGACAACCGCCTACGAGCTCGCGCGCGTGCGGCTCGCATCCATTCTGGTGACTGGCGACTGCAGTTTATGAAATTACAATCAATTCTGCCGTTCAAAATTGACGCGTTGCATTATAGAATTCGACGTATTCAGAGCTTTGGCGGTTTTTAACTTTTGATGCTATTCGAGAGTCAAGCATTTTGACCTTTCATCCTCCAGTCAAGTTATCCCATTGCGGTATAGGAGCTGATGAGCATTTTTAATAATAGAAGCGCTTTGTCTATCACGACTACCCATGTTAGGAGGAAGCCCACATAATGCCAAAGATGCTATCCCGATTGCACTTTATGTATCACTGCATACCACAATGGTCCACTGCTCACGAATAAGCCAGGCTCCCTGAATGTTCATTTGATTTGGTATGGGAAATTCAGCCCAGCTCAGCGTTCCATTGTGGGAGACTTCCTGCAGTCTCTCTCTCTCGGAGCAGAAGCAGAAGCAAAGAAGCCCTCTGTGTCTGCTTGGTGGAATACCACCCACAACTACAACAACAACACAAAGGCCAAGGCCAAGCTCCCCAGCTCCATCACCACCACCACCACCAGTAATAGCATTGCAATGTTGGGAAAGCAGGTGGTGGACCAAGGCTATTCCCTCGGCAAGTCACTCAAACGAGCCGACATCGCCGCTCTGGTTAAAGCTGCAACCAAGTCAGGAGCTCTGCCTCTGCTGGTGAGTAATGCTCTGTACTTTGTGCTTACATCTGAGGATGTTACTGTGGAGGGGTTCTGCATGAGTTCCTGCGGATTCCATGACAGTCTCAATGTATTATCGCACCAGAAGTCAACAAGAAGCCGAATGATGGGGAAGGAGATGGAGCCTCAACATCTTTTGCCATACGCGTGGGTTGGGAACTCTGCAAGTCAGTGCCCTGGACAGTGCGCATGGCCCTTCCATCAGCCAATCTACGGACCCCAGACTCCTCCTCTAGTCGCACCAAATGGCGACATGGGCATCGATGGGATGATCATCAACATTGCTAGCGTTATGGCAGGGGCTGCCACTAATCCCTTCAACACAGGCTACTTCCAGGGAGACGCTGCGGCACCTCTGGAGGCCGTCTCCTCGTGCCCGGGAATATATGGAAAAGGGGCATATCCGGGGTTCCCCGGGGAGCTTCTGGTGGATGAAACAACTGGGGCAAGCTATAATGCCCATGGACTCAATGGCCGCAAATTTTTGCTGCCTGCCATGTGGGATCCTGCCACCAACTCTTGTAAGACGCTACTGGTCTAACCGTATCAGACGATATCTACGCCACGCGTCCCACCCCACAAGATAACATAGCTACTCTTCTGGGGCGACCCCGCAAGATAACAGAGCAAATGCTCTGCTGGGGTGGTTATCTCTCTTTTTATTCTTTTTCATGAAATCGACTTACCATTCTTTATTCATTCTTAATAAAAACAAATTAATCCCTTTTGATTTTTTTGGACAAACAAAATTTAACTGTGTTTTTTTTTAATGTGTTTTTTTGGACAAACAACATTAACTGTGTTCTTTTATATGTAATTAGATGGTGTTATGGCCTTTAATGACAGTAATGCTTATATAGAAGTAGGACATAACAACACTTCATGATCCATTTGATTACTAGTTTGTCTTCTTTTACTCACATTAGATCATGTTACTAGGTGATTTGTTGAGATATTATTCCATATTTTTCTTCATACATAACACTCCCCACCTCATCTCTTCACCTCCATTCCCTTCACCACCAAAAGTCCCGTACATAACAAAAAATTTGTTGAAGTATTACTCCATTTATTCTCCCTACATAACACTCTCGAGTCTCCACCTCATCCCTTCGTGAAAAAAGAGTTTCCCCTTCATGCTTGGGTTCTCAATAATCATTTTTTTAAATCAGGCAATAATATTATTACTTTACTGGTAAAAAATATATGAAAATGGTTATTCCTACAAATAGAATAGAATAGCAATAATGACTTTTTCCATACAAACTATTTGAACTTAAATAAAAAATAGATAGACAACTTAGTCCTTATTTCTCTAGCATTATACTATCAAACTAATTGGTATCCATATCTAATTTTTT